>CM060201.1:6765475-6978812 GCA_030562195.1 Nipponacmea schrenckii
GTTCACTGGAGTATATGTCATTTTGAGCTCTTACAATTACCAGAAATCGTTATTACTTAAGTTATTTCATAATTAAGTTTAGGAAAATTCGTAGACATCCACATTTTGATTTCCTGAATACAAAGTTCCGGATTTATTACTTCAATTGTTTCAATGGCTCTCTTAAAAGCAATGTATAGTTCTGAAACATCAGCATTGAGGTGACAATCAATGTTAAATGTATGAATTAAATCCCTAATAGGAGAGGTGTAAGCAGTAAAAAGGAGAGGGCCAAGAACGGAACCCTGAAGTACTCCATTACGTAATTACACAGATTTAGATTTCTAATTATTAATTAATCCAGATTTTCTCAAAGGCCCGTAGTGTGATATTTGTGCCAATGTTGGAGTCAGGGGCAGCAGCGATTTTTTTCGACCGAATCACGATCTGCTGCTGTTAGCACCAATTTGTCCAGTTTGGTCAAGTGAAACAATGCGCACGATCTGATAAATAATTCTGAAATCTGTAGTACTCCTGAAGTTCAAAACGATATACTCAAATAAGAGGTCTATCTGTAAGTAGAACTTATATGCCAAACCAGGGTCCGGATCTCAACCCCTACTACAAAGTTTAAGCAGAATCAAACTTTTCTCTATACCTGGTAACGATAAATTGAATCCATAGCATCCATTAAGACTTAAACACAAAACAGCACAGTGTGCGTTACTCCTTACTTCATATACAGTTGATTTACCTGTAAATCGCCTACCCTGCCTTCTCTTAAACATAGATTCTGCAATAATTATAATCATAATACTAATGATAAATGATTATCATGATGATTGATGACGATGGTGGTCATGATGATAGTTATATCGTAAATATTTTCATTGAAATCGTTAATCTTTCCTTAATGCTTTGGGGACAAAAGCGAATTCTTGATATTTTAATCGCCGTGCTTATGCAAAAAATTCGTTCATCTACAACTAGTATAAACGGAGATGAAATTGAATTAAAAAAACATTTACATATTTACACAATGTTATTTAAAACATCAGAGGAATTTAGTCGTCTGAATTTAATGTACTTATAATTCTTAAAACATACAGTGTTCTGGAGGTTATCATCATTAATTCCAGACATTTGACCAACATATCGCATAAGTATACAACAGAAACTTGTGGTCCTCCCAGAGAATTCCCTACATTTATTCAGAAGATATGTATATAGATATATTGATGAAATTTTATTTACTCGATGATTATTGTGTAAATCATTGTCAGGTAGTAGTTATCTACACGAAAGTAAAAAATTCAGTTTCTTATATAATACAATTTCATGCATATTTTATTTTTTTAATCAAATAGTTCTACTTTCAGAATAAAGCTCGAAATGAAATTTAACTAGAACTGTGAACAGCTCCGAGCGTGGCAACTATGCGTTATCCCATGGATTTCGAACATTTTGAAACTTCTAACCTGCTAGATTTCAATTCCGGTACTTTTCAGCCTCCAAGTGTGGAACAAGCGTAACAATATTGTTAGATCTATAGACAGCTGATGTCAAGGCCATTCTATATGGAAAATTTCAAGGTCATTGAAGGTGAAGGTCACAAGATTTAGAATTTCAAATTTTTAAAAAATTCAAACGGGCATAAATAATAAATGACGGACTAATTAAATTTTAAAGAAAATTTGCCATTCTCGGAAAAATGGCGCATGCGCAACTAGCAATTGGAATTTTTTTCTTCTCGGGGGATACAAATTATTTTGTATAGCTAATATATACTGTTTTTGCTTACATTCTTGAATTACACGGGATGTAGGGTCGCCTGAAATGAGATAAAAAACCGGAAGTCCCCACGCCCAAACCGGAAGTGATCAAAAAATTTTGATGATATATTTTTAATTGTGTTGCGTATTTATCTATATCCTGTAAATTTCAGATCGATCCGAACATTAGAGCCCGAAAGTGTAATATAACCGTCCAAAATTGAAAAATAGTCAGATTTCGGTGGGCTATAAAACCGGAAGTTAATATTTGTCATGCAATATCAGCACATCTATAGACAGCTGAGGTCAAGGACATTCTACATCTCAAATGTCAAGGTCATTGAAGGTCAAGGTCACGAGATATAGAATTTTAAATTTTTGAAAAATTCGAACGGGCATAAAAAAAATTCAAATTCGAAAATCAAAATTCTGTTCCCAACATTTTTTAGATAAAGTATCAAGGTTTTGATAGACACCAAAATCATAAAAATCGGTCAATAATTGGCGGACTTATTAAATTTTTAAGAAAATTTGCCATTTTTGAAAACTGCGCATGCGCAACATTCAATTTAATTTTTCTTCATCTCAGGGGATTAAAATCATTTAGTATAGCTTAAATATACTGTTTTTGTTTAGATTCTTGAATTACATGGGAAGCAGGGTCGCCCGACATGAGACGAAAAAACCGGAAGTCCCCACGCCCAAACCGGAAGTGATCAAAAAATTTTGATGATGTAGTTTTAATTGCGCTGCCTATCTATCTATATCCTGTAAATTTCAGACCGATCCGACTATTAGGGCCCGAGCTAGCTTGAAATCTTATTTGCATATTATGCAATTAGCCACTTTCGGGTTAGCGAAAATATTATGTTAGATATTCATTTTTGATTCCAGCCCATATAATAACCATTGGTGAAAACAAAAATAGTCTATCTTTTTCCGTTTGGGCTAGCGAGCTTCCCAAAAAAAAAAAAAAAAAAAAAAAAAAAAAAAAACTAGAATTGCTTACAATTATGAACGTATTTCGAGAGCCTTAAAATATTATATAGGCTAAATTTGCAATTACCTACATCTAGACAATATATTGAATATCATTTGACCTAGTTTTCAAAGTCATAAAATAATTAGGTCACACCTTCCGTAACGGTTAATGATGGCGAAAATATGAAAATTATCAATTTTTGCTGTATTTAAGTACACTTATCTCTATGAATTTTTTAAGTAAGCCAAATTAAAAAATATCTACTCGTAGACAATATATTGAATATTATTTGACCTATTTGAGGTCATAGATTAAGTGGGTCACACCTTCCGTACCCGTTAAAGTGACCTAATTTTGAAAAAATCGAAATTTAAATAATTCGAAAGAAAATACGAAATTTGAAAATCGGTCTCCAAGAAAAGGTAGATAATGATCCATTGTATCTATGTGCTAAATTTCATCAAAATCGGTCTATCAGTAGTGTCTGAATTTCGGATTTAAGAATTGTAACGAAAATTCAAAATGGCGGCCGATATGGCAGCTTGACCTAATTATTTAGGTCAAATCAATTACTATTGACAAGTTATTTATAAAACAGTTTTCACTTTTCACCTAGCAGTTATAGACCGGAAGTTACGTAATTACGTCATTTGAGGCTAAACCGGAAGTGGAATTTTTTTTTCACATTTTTTCAAAAATTATAAACATATCGCCTATCAACTGGTAAAGTTTCAAAATTTTACCATTTATATTAAAGGAGAAATCACGGTCTGAAAATTTTGCCGATGACCCTTGAATATTGAATTGCAAATCGTGGGTAAAATATTCAACCTAATTGCATAAAACCTATAATTGTTAGTTGACAAATACATTGAAGTTTTCAAATCTGAAAATCCGGTCAAAATCGAACTGAAAATAAACTTGCTAAAGCAAAAAAACCTGAACTTCCGGTTCTCACTTCCTGTCAGAGATAGAACTTCCGGTTTTGTTTTATTTGATAATAGAAATCATTCTAAGATCAACTGTAGATTTAGAATTTCTGCACCTTTTACCAGTTTGTCTGCAAACTCATCCAAGAATTACAAAAAAAAACTAGAACTGTGAACAGCTCCGAGCGTGGCAACTATGCGTTATCCCATGGATTTCGAACATTTTGAAACTTCTAACCTGCTAGCTTTCAATTCCGGTACTTTTCAGCCTACAATTGTAAGCGTAAACCTTCCGCTATAGAGGCAATTTTTTCTACTATAAGTTTCTACTATCAGTTCCTTATTAGATTTTTGTACATGTCTAAGATTTCGGTAGGATATTTACATAAATTCCAAACCAAATTTTAAGTAGGTACATGTAGTAAGATGACAATTTGTCATGAAATTTAAACTCTCTATATTCAAATTTAAACATTATTTTGTAACTTTGGTTGTAATTAACATAGAGAGAAAATTCAAGCTATGTGATAATTTGCTTATTCACAGCTTTATAAAGAGATATTTTTTGAATTTGTATGCAAAAATTTTACAAAAAAATAAATTTTATTAGGGTTATCAGATTATATCATTAGATTAATTTACTCTTTGGCCACCTGTGTGCGTTGAACCGTGACTAAAGTGGTCAATAGTTCATCTGTGTTTTATAAGACTTATATGTCTGCTACTCTTCACATGCCTGTATTTGACATTTTTTTTATAAAATCATTTCTATTTAAGATACGAACAAAATTCGAACTGATCAATGACAAGCGAATTTACTTCTTTAACTTGATGCATGTTTTGAATTTGAATGGAAATATTTTAAGAAATTACATAATCAGATTAATTTGTTCCCCAGCTCAGTGATTTGACAAGTAGGTGTGAAAATTTAAACCACCAGTTTTACTGACATGTTATATAACAGCCTTTAACACCCTGACTGATCAATTTGAAACAGATTTTATGAAATAAAAAACCCAAAATTGGTATTTATTTTGTTAATTTATCTAAAATTAATGCTTAAATTTTCATGGTAAAACGACCATGTCGCATATCATTTAAGAGACAATTTAATTTGGAGTCCAATGATGTATACCACATTGATGTGGGATGAATATATTTTATGTTAGTACTGGAGTTGTAAAATTTAATTTTGCTTTTTTAAAATATGCTTCTGCACTTTTGGCATATATCCTTTATTGAAGAGTTTTGAGGCTATTATAAAACAGAAAATCTCAAGTCAATGTGTTCATAAGGAAATGTAATATTGCCGTTCAAAGTTTCAAAAATGTCAGAATTCGGTTGGCTATAAAACCCAGAAGTTGATATTTTTCATTCAATATTGTCATATCTATAGACAGCTGAGGTCAAGGCCATTCTATATGGAAAATTTCAAGGTCATTGAAGGTGAAGGTCACAAGATATAGAATTTCAAATTTTCAAAAAATTCAAACAGGCATAAAATAAATTTATGTTCGAAAATCAAAATTCTGTTTCAAACATCCTTTAGATAAGGGAGCAAGGTTTTGATAGATACCAAAATCATACAAATCGGATAATAAATGACGGACTAATTAAATTTTAAAGAAAATTTGCCATTCTGGGAAAAATGGCGCATGCGCAACTAGCAATTGGAATTTTTTTCTTCTCGAGGGATGCAAATTATTTTGTATAGCTAATATATACTGTTTTTGCTTACATTCTTGAATTACACGGGATGTAGGGTCGCCTGAAATGAGAAAAAAAAACGGAAGTCCCCACGCCCAAACCGAAAGTGATCAAAAAATTTTGATGATATATTTTTAATTGTATTGCGTATCTATCTATATCCTGTAAATTTCAGATCGATCCGAACATTAGAGCCCGAAAGTGTAACATAACCGTCCAAAATTGCAAAATAGTCAGATTTCGGTGGGCTATAAAACCGGAAGTTAATATTTGTCATGCAATATCAGCACATCTATAGACAGCTGAGGTCAAGGACATTCTACATCTCAAATGTCAAGGTCATTGAAGGTCAAGGTCACGAGATATAGAGTTTTAAATTTTCGAAAAATTCGAACGGGCATAAAAAAAATTCAAATTCGAAAATCAAAATTCTGTTCCCAACATTTTTTAGATAAAATATCAAGGTTTCGATAGACACCAAAATCATAAAAATCGGTTAATAATTGGCGGACTTATTAAATTTTTAAGAAAATTTGCTATTTTTGAAAATTGCGCATGCGCAACATTCAATTTAATTTTTCTGCATCTCAGGGGATTAAAATCATTTAGTATAGCTAAAATATACTGTTTTTGTTTAGAATCTTGAATTACATGGGAAGCAGGGTCGCCCGACATGAGACGAAAAAAACGGAAGTCCCCACGCCCAAACCGGAAGTGATCAAAAAATTTTGATGATGTAGTTTTAATTGCGCTGCCTATCTATCTATATCCTGTAAATTTCAGACCGATGCGACTATTAGGGCCCGAGCTAGCTTGAAATCTTATTTGCATAATATGCAATTAGCCACTTTCGGGTTAGCGAAAATTTCATGTTAGACATTCAATTTTGATTCCAGCCCATATAAAGACCATTGGTGAAAACAGAAATAGTCTATCTTTTTCCGTTTGGGCTAGCGAGCTTCCCAAAAAAAAAAAAAAAAAAAAAAAAAAAAAAAAAAAAAAAAAAAAAAAAAAATAATCCGAACGAAAACAAAGCGTGACAAATTTCATTTGCCACGCAAAAAAAAATAAATAAAATAATCCGAACGATTACAATACGTTTTCGCCAAAGTCGAAATACGTAAAAAAAAAAAAAAATAATCCGAACGAAAACAAAGCGTGACAAATTTTATTTGCCACGCAATTAAATTCAGTAGCTGGGTAGTATAATATCCACAGAAATATCAAAATATGGGTTTTATGTCATTAGAAACTGCCATATTTGGTTATTTTCACCTATTGTATCATTCGAAGGCTCGTGAGAGAGTGGATCTTGTGATCAAAGTAAATAATCGTATATCAACAGTCTTAATATTATGCTACAAATAAAATATAATTCTAAAAATATAATTATATACAATACCAATATAAATTTGTATGTATGTAAACAGTATGTGAATTGTAAATGAATTTTGTATATCAACTTTCAGAAATATATAATCTTGTTTTTATGTAATTGTGTCTGTTTTAATGTCAGAGCATTCATTTGTTTGAATATTTAAATAACCTAGAACATGACTGTGCAGTATAACAGTTTCTATTAAACTGACAATACTTTTCTATTACTCTCTATTAACTCAGAAAAATCACAGATATTGAATCAAAAATTTATTGGCCAAATTCATTTCATTTACATAAATAAGATAGTTTGAAAAATAAATAAATCTTTTTATTCAAAAATATAATATAATAAAATAAATAGTAAAGATTTGGCATTCGATGCTTGAAAGACTTGACCATGTATATCATTTTCCCTTTGGATCTTCAATCCTCATTTATTTCACTTTCAATCAATTTTCTGGATCGTTTTAGAAATTTCCTTAAGAACTTTTTCTTATGTTGACACGCTCCTATATAAAAAATAACAATTCAATATATTTGAAATAAATGAAATGAGTTATATGTTGTTATACTTTTTACGCCTTATCAGGCCGGTAGTCAGACGTGATTTGTTCGCAGAGAAAGTAGTCAGAGGGGAAAGTAATATATCCGAAAGGGCAAGTAATATATCCGTAGAGGTGAGTAATGATGTGCAAGTAATATATCCGAAGGAGCAAGAAATATATCCGAAGGGGAAAGTGATATATACAGATGGGCAATTGGTATGGTCAGTCATCCTTAAAAGTGGAAGTAGAAACCTACTTACCAGATCCATCAGTAACAAAAGGCTTATGGTCACTCGTCTCTAAGGCGTTCTTGTATTTATCTTCTTTTGGTGAGGTATTAAGTTGAGTTTCATCCAGAGTTTGAAGATTAACCTTTAAAACCTTGTGACGGCCACGGTTGAAAATAGCCAACCCTTGTTGAAGAAGGAAGTTAAAAGTTGGTTCTTTTCGTTTGAGTTTCTTGGAAGCTTTTCCTGAAAAAAATAATTACCTTAAATTTATAACGTTTTATAACGTGAGAGAATCAAGCCCTCAACCCCTGACAATTTTTGAAATTGTGGGGTATTAAGGCGCTTTGTAGACTAGTTCTTTTCATGGAACCTCTAAGAGAAAATCACGAAATAGTGAGACTTTATAGGGAAGGTCATTGCAATGGATTAAGGTTCCTGAAAGGGGTAATAGAAAGCAAAAAGTTTGAAACTCTAGGTCTAAATATATATTTACTTAAGCTGGTTTGTTAACAATATATAAAAACGATATTTACTACCATATATTATTAGTCTTTGAAAGAAATATACGTTTAGATAGGTAATTAGACGTTAATTAACTTGTTCTTTTATTAAATCCATTATAGTCATGTATCAACTGTTTTTGTATGCTCTGTTTAGAATTTTTATCAAAATCTTACCAAGTCTAACATGTCGCTTCGCTTTCACCGTTTTTAAAACATCTCTGCCTTCAGCAACGGGTGTTTCACCTATATTTGAACTGCTGTGCTCTTTCTTGGAGCGGTTCTCAGCGACTACTAGTGGTTTCTGAGGCTCTGTGTTGCTTGGTACTGTATACCAGCCACGGGAGAGGAGATTCTTACGAAGCCTTTCTTTATCCATAGTGCCTACGAATACAAAGTTTGTGTTTGTTAGAAAACTGTTATAATGTGAAGAACATGGTACAGATTAATTTCAGGACTTGAGATTTCCTGGTACGATTTTAAGAATTTAGTTGACTGCTGTAATATTCATCAAAATCTTACCATTTTTAGCATGTCCTGTCGTTTTACCACTTGCGTTTAATTCGTCGGCACCTTCGTTAAATTGGCTACCAACACGTCTAAGAGATCCATCAGGTCCAGCTCTGGTTGCTCTAAGTTTATCAGAGTCTTTGTTGCTCTTTACAGCAAACCATCCTTTCGAGAGCAAACTCTCGCGCATCTTCAACTGATCGTTAGTTCCTACAAATAAAAATATACATTAGTGTTTGTTAGACTAACTGTTATAGTGTCAAGTTCAACATAATAGTACTCTTAACTCCAGGACACGGAATATAGCCCCTGGCATGTTAGAACTCAATCAAACTGGGAGGGTGGGGCCAACTGTTTTACTTGATTATTTAATGTTCATCTGAATTTCCATTTTGATTGACTTTTGAATAAGGTGAAAATGCTCAATAGGTGAAACTTCGTTTCTCAAGTCCGCCGTGACAGGGATCCTTTCTACCAGCTGGTCCTTGGCCAAACCTCTTGGCATTGATCTTTCCTGGATTATTCGTACCCAATTACAGCTGGGTGGACTGGAATTATGGGTGTGAAGTTGAATAAAGAATCGAAATTGAGTTTACGTTTACCACAAAAGAACAGAATAGTGGTGAACACACTTACCCCATCCTTGTCCTGTTTTCAGTGAGATTTCACCCGGAGTCAACATATTCACTAATGTCTCTATATTGTTCTTGGGTTCCAGCAGCTGTTTTCCATTGAAGATTCCAATATCACCATTTTCATTTACTTCGTTTTTCTTGGGGGTGAAATGGAATTCTCCAAGAGGAGCAAACCACCCACGTTTCAGAAGATTTACATGTACATTAGCACGTACATTTTCAACATAAACCATTTCTACAATAAATGGTAATAAATATGAAATTACATCAGAATATATGGATATTTTTGATTAATCAACGAAATATAGTGAAAGTTAGAACACACCTGAAGTACTTACCTAATGTTCGTAGTATTCGACCGTTTAAGAGGGTTAATTTAAGACTAATTTCAAATAAATTGAAGTTATGCGTCTTATGTTCCAACAAAATGTCGAATATTGTAAGCATTATTACCTAAAGTTATTATGACGTCATAGTCAATAATGGTTCGCAAAATGCTCTACGGTGATTGGTTAAATGTTAATAGACTCCACACCCCACTATTTCGTCAAAATTAAGCGTATTTCATAGTTCTACGTTTTAAATTGTACTCTATGGATGTTGCAGTACCCCATAAAAAATCTACATCAAACAAAAAAAGAACTCCTCAATCGTTTCAAAGATTATAGAAGGAGGGAAACAGCCATAACATTGCCCCCACTGGTGTAAAGGGTTTATAGACCCTCAACTAGAATGTTGGTCTTAAAGCTTAAATTATTGACAGCGAATCAGTCATAGATTGACTGGAATACTAATGGAATTCATCCTGTTTCTGTTTATTTTATCAGATTTTTCGAAGACCAAGATATTTTGAGCAATGCTGCAATATTATGCAAACATTATATTTAATAAAATGAAAAGAGATATGTTTGTGTATCTTGAGAAAGAATCTGTAAAAACTCTTTATTTAACATGGGTACAGAAAGGTTATCTAAGACGTAAGAGTTCGATTGAAGTATTGCATCGCAATATGCGAGTTAAAATAATTTTTCTTATCCTAAACTTATCTCGACGACCTGTAATTCACACAATTGTGTTTTTAATGAGAATCTTATGTTAATGAATGAGTATGTAGGGGGTTTCCCCTGTCTGGTCTTTGAAAACTGAAAACTGGCCAGGTTGGTGGCTGAACCCAACAAAAACTAAAATGGTCATAAACCGGAAAGTTTTGACCGTAAAGGTATCATGTTTGTTTAATCCAACCTGTAGAGCTATAGAACTGTATAGAGACTGGTAGGTGACTCAAGCCGAAACTAAAATAGCCAATATCGACTCAAGCACAATTTACAAATTTTACTTCAACCATTAATGTAAATAAGACACGACCTCGAACATTCTCGTATGAAGATTTGATAAAAAAGAAATCTCCAGTATCTACCAGTTATTCCTAGATTGTAAAGTTTTATTTGTAGTCAAGCTTTCCACGCGGTATTAAACGATTTCTCGTTGTCTTATGCACATAGATATTGGACTGTTTGTCTCTTTTAAGTTAATAGCTGCCGTCAAACTACTTTATTAATCCTTATTGTATCTCATAAAATTCGAGATAAGATATATAGTCGATCAAATAGTTTTTTTTGTGCGACTGAAATGTCTCTGTAACTGCTTCATCGAAAAATGTTTCGTCATACAATGTTCTTTTACACGATCTTCTTCTTTCCTGAAAGTGAAGGGGCATGTTTCTCTAGATTTTGGTGTAAATATTTTATAATTTTCAGGAATTTTTAAAAATTCATACTTTCCCGGTACTCACAATGTTTTTTTTTTAAATGTATTATTTTAGATTTGACTAACCTTTTCAGGTGTTATTGTCTCGTCTTGTTTTCGACTGTTAATATCTTATAATATTATGTGTAGTTTAAATATTTCTATATTAAATTTAGACTTAATAGTTGTCTATAGACTGCTTTGGCTTCACCTTAATCTTATCGGCATGGACAATTGAAGACATCTATTGATCTTTTAATCCGTTTTCTATTCCAATTGATGAAGCTTAATTTTCAAAGGGTAATCAAAATCAATTAAGAATTCAAAGCAAGCGACAAACGGAAATGATAGTGTATATAAGGATTTTGTGATCAACACTCAATATAATCTGGTCAGTTAGTACTATTACTTCTGATATCAGTTACCATAGAAATGGATAGTTTCCACGAGTTATCTCCCCGAACACCAGCTGATGGTTGTGATAGCCTAGAATATGCCGATTCCGAAAACTTGGAATATTCGTTTGTAGACATTCCGTACATAAAAGTAGTGGTAAGGATTTTTAATCATTTTCTCTACTCTAAAAATTATGAAGTAGTAAGCCTTGGCCTCTGAGGCAAATAGTTTTTCCTTCGACCACAGGGAGTCTAGGGGCAGCATAAGTTAACCCCTTTCCGTAGACATCATATCATATTTTTAATATTTTTATTATTATTTTGTTGTCAAATTCGCAGTTATAGTGTTACAGTTAACAACTATTATGTTGATTATTGAAAGGAACGATTGTTTTTTTTTAATGTCAATCATATAATCTAATTAGTGATAAATCTTTCCCTCATAATCAAAGTAGAAAATTAAGTCTAATTGGTACTTGACATTATCTCAGTAATGACTAGCTGGTAACTACAAACCAAGAGTAGGATTATGAAGATAATTCAAGGAAATCGGAAATAGATGTTATCTTTTTCAGCACATTAAGGATTCTACAACGTATCTGGAAGATAGCCAAGGCAAGAAGCTTCTACTATTGAAGTAGATACACGACCTCTGCTTAATACAAGCTTCACTGAAGAAAAGGGATATGTCTTTGTATGAAAAACAAAAACAGATAAAGAAACGTTTACATGACTTTGTGAATTCCACTAATCTACATTCCAAATCTTCCAGTCAAATCCAAAATGTTTTTACCTAATCTACTTCATCATTAAAACTTGTGACAATACAAAAGAATGGTAAAAAATGCACATTTTGTTGATATGATTTAGGCTGTTTTTATTGAAATGATTCAGACTGTTTTTATTGAAATGATTCAGACTGTTTTTATTGAAATGATTCAGAATGTTTTTATTGAAATGATTCAGACTGTTTTTATTGAAATGATTTAAGCTGTTTTTTGTTCATATAAATTATATTGTTTTGGTTGATGGATGAATGATACTGTTTTTGTTGATTGATGAATGATGTTGCTTTTTGTTAATATAAATTATATTGCTTTTTGTTAATATATATAATATTTTGTTTTTGTTAATATAAATTATACTGTTTTTTTTCTCAAGTGTCAAACTTTAAAGATACAGTTTCGTAATGACATATGCCACTTTTGTGTTTTCTTATGGATTACACAATTACTTTCTTTTAAATAAAAATTAAATTTAATTTGCTTTATTGGATTACCTGTGGTCAGGTCGATTTCCGTGGGGTAAGAGGAATATGCTGCTTGCGCAACTTCACATTCCTAATGTTAAAAAATACACATTGTTTATACAACTCATAGTCGTAAATAATACAGTAACGTATTTTTAAATATCTTTGACGTATTTCATTTCACCATATCACTACATTTTTATGTGAAATGATTTGTAGCTCTAAAGATAATAATGGATCCATGTAGAATCTATATCTCCATCCAAATTCACATTCGGAGTTTCATAGCAGGGTGTGTATTTTACATCTTTATGAATCAATTCACAGCTTGAGACCCCATTGACTGAAATAAATGTAAGAAGACAGCTTGTCAGGCAATCAAACTCAATAAATCATTAAATAAATCCGTGTTTCTATAAAATGCACGGTATGGAGATTTTAAAAGATGCTACTAAAGTCTAAAAAGTTCTGTTTTTAAGTAATGGTGCAGCTTATGAGAAAGATCTCTTGATGAACAAGAAAATTTTTATTCTGATCTCGAAGAGTTCTGGTAGGGACTTGAGGGTAGAGATTTGAGGTATTGTGGCGCGTTATTGGAATATAAGGTAAGGTAAGTCAATTTCAGAATTTTAATCTATGCGAGATTGTATTGGTAACCAATGCAGACCCTTTAGTGTATGTATGGTACAAGGGAATTGACCAGAAGTTTTGTCGTGTTGAAATCTATATAGTGTCTTATGCGCCCAATATTATAAGGGTGAATGTTAATGGCTTTACTTATCGTAGAGATATGATGTTTAAAATCAAATTCACAGTCTAGTTGTACCCCAAGATAGCGAACAATAATTACTGCTTTCTGATATACAGATATCACCTATGTTCAATGGAGTATATGTCATCTTAGAGTTCTTACAATTACCAGAAATCGTTATTACTTCTGTTATTTCATAATTAAGTTTAAGAAAATTCTCAGACATCCACATTTTGATTTCCTGAATACAAACTTACAGATTTTTTACTTTCAATTGTTTCAGTGGCTCTCTTAAAAGCAATGTATAGTTCTGAAACATTAGCATTGAGGTGACAATCAATGTTAAATGTATGGATTAAATCCCTAATAGGAGAGGTGTAAGCTGTAAAAAGGAGAGGGCCAAGAACGGAACCCTGAAGTACTCCATTACGTAATTACACAGATTTAGATTTCTAATTATTAATTAATCCAGATTTTCTCAAAGGCCCGTAGTGTGATATTTGTGCCAATGTTGGAGTCAGGGGCAGCAGCGATTTTTTTCGACCGAATCACGATCTGCTGCTGTTAGCACCAATTTGTCCAGTTTGGTCAAGTGAAACAATGCGCACGATCTGATAAATAATTCTGAAATCTGTAGTACTCCTGAAGTTCAAAACGATATACTCAAATAAGAGGTCTATCTGTAAGTAGAACTTATATGCCAAACCGCAGTCTTCCAGGGTCCGGATCTCAACCCCTACTACAAAGTTTAAGCAGAATCAAACTTTTCTCTATACCTGGTAACGATAAATTGAATCCATAGCATCCATTAAGACTTAAACACAAAACAGCACATTGTGCGTTACTCCTTACTTCATATACAGTTGATGTACCTGTAATTCGCCTACCCTGCCTTCTCTTAAACATAGATTCTGCAATAATTATAATCATAATACTAATGATAAATGACTATCATGATGATTGATGACGATGGTGGTCATGATGATAGTTATATCGTAAATATTTTCATTGAAATCGTTAATCTTTCCTTAATGCTTTGGGGACAAAAGCGAATTCTTGATATTTTAATCGCCGTGCTTATGCAAAAAATTCGTTCATCTACAACTAGTATAAACGGAGATGAAATTGAATTAAAAAAACATTTACATATTTACACAATGTTATTTAAAACATCAGAGGAATTTAGTCGTCTGAATTTAATGTACTTATAATTCTTAAAACATACAGGACTCAGATCACCAATAATTTCATGCTTATGATTTTACTCTGTGTTATTTTTCGAAATCCTTCGAATTATTTGAACACTTCTACTTTCGATTGATCGAACGTTTACCGGTCTTACTATGATATGTATACTTAAATAAATGAGAATTAATTTTCTCTTACCATTTATAAATTCATTAGTCTGACCGATTATCCAATAACACTCTTTGTTTCCATCATATTTTGCAAATCCAACATACTTGACTACTTCAGAGAAGGAACGACTATGTACCAGGTCTGCACCAGGAGTTTTCCCTGTACCAAATTCTAGTTCTGTACCTGTCCATCTTATCCATAACCATGAGTATCCTGCCGTAGTTATTAAATCACTTGTATGTGTGTTAACATGATGCGCACAGTTTATTACTAGAACATTTTCTCTGGGACCATTGCTTCTGCCAATTACTACCTCACCTACTTTGGAAACGTCATTATATAAATGTATTTCAGAAAAAATATCAGATTTTAAGGCAAAGACCAACTGATTTTGCAATGTGACATTGTGTATGTATGACACTTTTTGTAAAGCCGTACTTGCAAAGTAACCACAATCTGAAATAAAAGAAATGTTGAATCAAAGTCGTAACTATCAATATGGTTTTATATTTTATGATGTGTTCGAATCGGGATATTTCGATTTTTGCAGTAACGATAACTTTACCCTAACCCCTGTTCATACCGTATGTGACATTTTTTTTCCTACAGACCAATTATTTGAAATCAATGAAATTTTTCATTTAGTGAAAATATTCCACTTTTTCTCTCCTACCTGCCAAATAAACCAAGTCTAAGATAAACAACCATTTTGAACTCCAGAGCAATGACACAATCCTCATGGCTACTGAACGTGTATGACCACACTGTGCAATGTTTCCATTTATAATAGGAATTGAGGAGACATTATTATTCATTGATTGTTAAAGCTCCAAATATAAAGTCAATAAGTGTTATCCCAATGGTGATCAATATACTTGTTAGAGAGTAGAGGGGGATTGAAACAGGTAAATGGAGAGAATACAGTGGGAGTAAATAATAATCCAGGAAAGGATAAAAAGGTAATTAGGGGACAAGGGGAAGTGGAGAAGAAAGAGAATGAAAGCGGTCGAACTAGAGAGCAATGGTGAAATAAGGATATTTTTTAAGGAAAGGGGAGGCGGAACAATGGTCGAAAAGGGGGAATAAAACGGCAAGAAGGGTAGATAGGGGAAGTAGGCTACAGAGTATAGACAGAGTTGAAGTTCGTATAAATTTATGTATAAAACTCTGAACAACTTGTCACCTTCCTACCTTTCAAGCCTCTTTAGCTATAAACAGACGCCTTATTCTAGCATAAATTCAAAACTTGTGGTGCAAAAACCACGAATCAATTTGATTAAACAAAGTGTTAAATGCAAAGGATCAATTTTATGGAATGGTCTAGACGAAAATTTTAAATCAGCATCAGATTTTAAGACTTTTCGAAGGATGATTCTTGGTAACCTTTCATTAACATAAGCATACTTCCTGTTACACGGGTATTCTTTTCACCAACTATAGGCTTACTTGCTGATGGCTATCTTAACAATTGTGTTTCTCCATGATTTAATGATTTAAGTAATTTATTAATTTTATTTTTCCCTTTCTCACAGGTATATCACCACCAACAATTCTATTTTGGCCTAACTTGAACCATTTTGAAAATCTAAATTATCACTGTCGGGGGATGAGTAAACATCCTTAAAGCTGGTCTTGAGCATGGACAAATCCTACCCCTCCCCCTTCATAGAAAATAAGAAGTAGGGTTGGGTAGCCCGCTCGCAGCACATACACTGACGCTTTGGCAATTCTTTTTTTTTATTATTATTTTTTTTTTTTTATATATATATGTATGTTTTGATGTCTGATCGTCTCATGCAGATGTACTTGTCTATTCCTTTGTTTTTGTGGTCATGTACTTGATCGCAGAATGATGAATTTGTCCATTTTATACACATGTACTTGTGTATTTTAAAACTAATTGTACTGGAGAATGTATATGTATTTTGTGTCATGTACTTGATCGCCGGAAGATAAATCTGTCCATTATTTACACATGTAATTGTGTATTTTAAAATAAATTGTACGTTGAAATAATACGTGATTTTTTGCGGTCGTGTGCATGGCCGCTGGAACTATATATTACATCCATTTTATAAACAAATTGTAGGTTGAAAATCTGTCCATTTCATGCACATGTACTTGTGTATTTTTTAACAAATTGTACGTGGAGTATTGTATATTTATTTTGTGGTCATGTACTTGATCGCCGTAACATATATCTGTCCATTTGATACACATGTACTTGTGTATTTTTAGTATTTCAGACGAATTGTATATTGAGATATTATGTATTTTCGATTTTATTCTTTTTCTTTTTTGGGCTGAATGTGAGACAGGACCATGTCCTTGTGTATTAGGCCTAATTCTGACCCATGTAAAATAAAGAGTTTATTATTTATTATTAAAGAAATGGGGGTTGGGTGGGATGAAAGTCTTAAAGTGATGCTAGTCAGAAGACTTATTACATTTAGAGGTATTCAAATGCAATGCTCCGAATAACAGTACTTCGAAGACCTACCATGATTCGACGTCAGGTATCTCTCTTAAAGATTAAATGCTGTCATATTTCTAATGACACGGGCATGAGCAGTCCAAATTAAAGATTGCTGGTTTTTTTTTAGAAGTAGATTTCTCATACCAAAGTATCAAATTTTCAAGGTCAACGACCGCTGTCCTTGTAAGGGGAAAGGTCACCAAAGGCCAAGGTCGCGAATATCGGAAGTAGACGTTAAACACTAGATAAAAAATATCTCAGATTAATAATTTTTGACCCCCACAAAAGGTCAAGGTCATTAAAGATCAAGATCGAAAATTGAATATGAAAATTCCCGAACTTTATCCTTTGTTATGTTGTATATTTGTAGGCATAAAGATTTTTGAAAGAGTTATTCACGTTCCATGTTTGTGCCATAAGATAATTTATAAACCAAATGTACTAAATGTACTAAATTTCTAATACATGCATTTTTGTCTATTATGAAGAAAAACAATATGGGAAAAACACAAATTGATAATTTCATTTTTGCATTTAAAGCTATATATGTAATTGCTACTTATCGTTTCAAAGAGACATTAAAGCACAGCCCCATTAAAAGCCCTCTAAAGGCCCGTTCAAGCCGCCAAAACTGTTCACCACTGCCCCAACAACGCCTAGTCAAAGTTTGGCACCGCTAGACTCAAGTTCGTGGACGCTTGGGTCATGACAGAAATCTTGAACGCTGGACCACCGCTGCTTCACCAGCTTCATACGGGCGGTGATTAAATGTGCATTTTACGAACGGACAGTGATCCATCGACTTCTATCAAAGCGATCCGTTCAGCTTTAAAACCCGCCGGGCCAACGCCCACATGTGCAAAACGCCGCTCTATCAACGCTCCAGTTACCGCTAAACCAAGAAACGCCAGCTTTAGCGGTGCACCGCTAGGGCAACGCAAGGGTTTTAATGTTTTTCCCATTTTGTGCGCGGTGACGAGGGTTATCAAAATTCGGCCCCCTCTCCCTGCCATTCAAGGAAAGCTTCAACAAAGTTCGGGTGGTGTGACTTGGCCTTTAGGTATGGCCCCGAGCAGTCCATAGTTGCAAATTTCGGCGTTTTTGACCGGAAGTAGACATCAGACTTTCTGTATCAAAGCATAAAATTATTTACATAATTCATAATTGCACCGGAAGTTGGTCAGTCGGATGTTTGCAGTGGAGCCAGATCCTTTCCCTCAAAACATTTCATGCTAATAATTTTACTCCGTGATATTTTTCGAAATCCTTTCAATTATTACAACACGTCTACTTTCAATTGATAGAACTATTAACTGTCCTACAATGAAATGTATACTAAGAAAGGATTTGCGCTGATTTTGACAAGTTTTTATATTGCTGATTGGCATCTGATCTGACATTTTTTGAATGATGGTTTCAAATGGCAGCTCGCTTATTGATACTCAGTCACTGTTTTAAGATTTTTATCAGATTGGCCATTCTCACTAACCTTCACAAGTAAGCAGAACCTACATTCTGATCACTATTCAATAGTGCCCAAGTAAGGATATAAACTATGCTCTTCAGTGACTACTGATCTAGTTTTACATGGAATAAGGATGTCCTGATAGAATGGATACCAATCGCCAATAAAAACAAGGTCATACAATCTGATATAGAAGTTGAATTAACAATGAAAGTGTTGTATAGATATGGGTTATTAGTGGCGTTAGTTTTAGAATTTGCTTTCTTTATTAAATATAAGATAAAGATTTGTTTTGAAACAAATTGTTTCAAGAAGGTATACATCACTTTCAGTTTTGATCTATTTAAAGAATTTAAAGAAAAATTTTCAAAAATAACACTACCCCTTGGGAAGTGAAAATTTTATGGTCCAATAGTTCGAAATCACATGACCTTTGGCTGACAGCTCACAATTTTTTTCCAGTCACTTCGGACCTTCAAACAAGGATTAATACAGAAATCACAAAAAGAGCGTTGGTTGTAAAATGTCTTGGGAAAGAAAACTCCAATTAAATAGTTTTATTATGTAACAATGACGTTTTGAACATTTTGGACCTTTTTTCTTCTATAGTTTCATTTACTATTACATCGTGTTGCGTTCGTTTTAATATAATTTTAAGTTTTTCGGACTAGTTTTCTTTAAAAGATACACAATAGATTTTTTTTAATTTATAAATCCTGTGAAATTTTCTTAGCTTCTGACCAGACGAATCGATAGATCTGTTTCCATAACATCAGTCAATAAACTTTGAACAATCACCTTAATCAATAATTCAAAAAAAAAAATGTAATTTTGGTTCAAATAAACTACTTTCTACCAAAAATCAATTCTATAATGATAATTCAATAATATTTAATTAAAAACTTTTAACCGGGTGATAATTCTAGAATTTTGCATTAAAATTTTTTCAAGTGACTGGAGGTGTCACATTGAAATGTGGTCAACACGTGAGTGACTAGTAGACAGACAAGTTCA
Organism: Nipponacmea schrenckii; assembly: GCA_030562195.1. Lineage (NCBI taxonomy): Eukaryota > Metazoa > Mollusca > Gastropoda > Lottiidae > Nipponacmea > Nipponacmea schrenckii. Next base: position 6,785,100 of record CM060201.1, read on the forward strand.
TAATATTACTGCCAACATGCAATTTATAAAAAAAAAAAAAAAAACTAAAAATCAATCATTATTTTTTATTTGACGCTTTTAACCACGTGAAACGAATTATTAACCATTTTCAATATAGTCATTATTTTTACTATATACATGTAATTGGAAAAAATAATATAACATTAATAATTATCACCTGTGTGATGCTTTCCATCTTCTTAATAACACTGCCTGTATGATCATGTTTAATAAATGTTAGAAATGGTATATTATTCACTAGTGCTTCTTTAAAATCAAAAAAATGTTTTAATCATCTTTCACATTTTAAGACACCTGTGTAGTCTACATCATATTTGTGGTTTTCATAAATATTGCTCAACTCCGATTACAATTCTGCAGATCTCGCTTTTACGACCTACATTTCTCGGCGGTCAAATCGGTAATCGGTAATTTACAATTTCAGTCGGTAATGTACATCTCTGGTGGTAATTTAAAATTCTAGTTGGTAATTATTCAATTCCCGGTAATCCGGTCGGTAATTTAACATTTCGGTTGTTAATCTGGTCGAAAATTTTCCTGGCCATGCGTTCCCGTTGGTGAACTATGGAAATTACGCTAACGCTTTATTCAGGCTGTTATGAAAACGGGTCATATTCAAAGTCCATGCTGTAAAGCCAAATTTCGTCCTAACCCCTGTTATAATTCTTTTTTAAACTTGCGAGATAACAAAAGCTTTTGTGCATATGCATTTATAAAAAGATTAAAATGTTTTTGAATCTGGGTTGTCGACGAGTTTAAGATAAAACTATATACGTGAACTTGAAGTAAATGACTTATGACAAGATCTTAGTAGCGTGGTAATATATTTATTATAGATCTATTGTTCGTGAGATATTAGATTCTATTGTTATCAGGGTATTTATTTAAAACTTTGTCTAAACAAAATTACCCCCTTCTCGTTTGCCATGCAATTTAATATACTTGTTTTAAAGTCACGCTATGAAAGAGTAAATCATTCACCGACTTTTGAACTATAGACTAAAGTCCACCACCAACAAAATGTTTCTCACTGCGTACGGAATTGCCTGTTTTTCGATCTACTGCGGAAAAGTACGACGTAAAATCCAATTCATTTTTATTTTAGAAAATTTTAATTTCATGATACCGGTAGGCCTACTAATAACCAATTTCAAACGCTGCACTTGGCATGGCGTTGTCCGTCCACGTTGTACCAGAATTAAAATTAAACTCTTTTTAAATTTCCTCTTGGATGTAAGACCAAACGTTTATATTATAAATTGTAGCACTACATTATAATAACACTTATAGTGATATAATTATCTAATACATTGCAATGTCTATAACCCGACAAAAATGACAAAATAATGTACTACAAAAAAATCTGGTATATCGTGTATGAAACTGACCGTTTTACCTTGAAAAAAACATAACGAATAGGTAAATGTTTGTGTTCTAACTTTATTGTTATACTTATCATTTGTTCAACTAATCTTCGCCGATATTTCATTTCGATTAAATTCACATAAAATAAATTGTACAGGATTGGTTTTAATCAAGTATTTGTAGTTCGGACAACGCAATATGTAAGTTTGTGTTTTAAATTGTCTTTAGTTCGCTTGACTTTTATATTACTATATGAGGCATTTGATGTTCACATTACCTTGTTGCAATTTGTACTATTCCGATTGAAAGTGTGCGCCCATTTCATTACGAAAGAATTTTAGGATTTGACATTTTAGTAGTTAAAATCCACACTAGAGGACGAAAAATGTATTCATTAAAAATTGTATTGTTTTTTTTTTTTCAGTTCGCCAAACCCTCAAATGAACTCATTATATCTTAATTGCGGTATGTTAATATTTTGAAGAATTTTAGTAGACAATTAAGATCTTTGTTACCGAAAGTGACATCAAACAAACTTTGAGGTGATTGTACTTCTCTCTTTAAGGAACGGATGATTATTGACTGAAAATCTCAGGATTCAGGGTAGAAATAGACGGTAAATTTCCCCAAAATGTGATTTTGTGCATCTTTTTTAATTGAAAAAAATCGTCTTTGTGTTAGTGCATTAGTTAGCGACTAAACGTATTATGTAAATTTATTATATTTCAGGAGGATATTTCATAACGGCAAATCTTCGGTGTAGATGATACACGATTTATAATGGATCAACAAGTTCTACTGCCCAAACTAAATAACCCAAGATTAAAAGAAGTGGGAAAACAGAGGAATATCTGTCATAAACGACTCACTATAACCAACGATAAACTGAAGAAAATTCATCTGAAACTCGACCATTGCTTACAACATGAATCAGAGATAGAAAATTATTCTTACTGGAAACGCTCTATGACATATAAAAAATCTTTACTCGAGCACAAAGGACTGCAAGTGTGTTTGAATAGGCGACGTATACAATCGCAAATGTCGCCTACATTTCAGAATGGTGTTTATAACGGAATGAAAATCGACGACATGAAATTGGATGTACGTAATGTGATAATGGAAAATCATCCAAGAACGAAACGATTACGCGAAGTGGAAAATACAAAAAAGTTATGGAAACTAAATGGGAATATTGTAGATTATAACAAATCTTTACAAACTCTGGACGCCATAATGAAACGTCAGAGGAACGTTCTCCATCAATAATTGTTCAGAAAGCACCATCTCCACCAGTTACAAAGAACAATGTTCCAAGTGTTTATGATAAACCACAGCATCTTCTGGTCCTTCCACCAATAAACTCAACTCGCTCGCAATTTCGATGATCCTATTTGAGTGCAAGACTGTACAAAAAGTGTTGGACAAATAGGGTATTTCCGCTTTGTCTATGTAGAGAGATGCCTTAACAACAGCTAGATTACCTTATAAAAAGTAATCACGTTATGTTTGTATAACAAAAAGTTGTGTTTAAGGAGTAAATAGAAGCCTACATCCATAATAATTGTTGTCACTTAACAGAACTCTGATTTATAGTTGGTTTGGTTGGTAAATTGGTTTCAAATGTTTTCTATTTATGTCCTTGCATTGAAATTTTGCTATAATTTGAATATGAAATAACTTTTTCGGATATTAACACCGATCAAATCCTCCATTGATTGCAGAATTCCTGACCAATATACTGATAGATCTAAATTGAAATTTATCAGAATATCTGTAAATATAAGTGCAACTAATAGAAAATTTATTGAATAAAAGAGTATTGATAATATCTTGTTATCGTTTTATTTCTTGTTTTTTTTTTAAAATTAATTAGTGCAATTCTCAATTCGCTATATATTATATCGATGGCTAACACTATCTGGATTAGTTATAATGAATGATTGAATATCTTTTGTGTTATCTATCAGAAAAGACTGCTATTTAGAGTTTCTGTATTTTGCATTGATATGGTATATTTTATCCCTATAGACTAAAGTATAGGACTAAAAGTGTATATATAGCTTTGGTTGATGACATTGTATCGCATGTATTTCGAACTAGACCATCAAATATAAATAAAGCAGTTGTCCATTAAAATGCTCGAAACAATTTTAAAGAAATCTCACAGATCGCCAAGTTCAAACCAGACACGATCAGTATTTTGGGGTCGAAAATTCAGAATATAAAGATGATATAAATATAACATTGAGAAATGGTTTCATTAGTCGTGAAATATATAAATAAAAATAAAAAAAACAATAAATTTAAAATTGTATTGCATCATAAATACCTTCCCGAATCTTGAAGAGAGGCAAATGACCTTCAGTAAGTTTTGTCGAACATATATTTTGACATGTTAAATTGTCAGTCACAAATATAATTGGATAGAAATAGAGCGTACAGACGTTTAAACTGTCTACTGTTAATTACAATGCCGTTCACCATCCCATTGTTCTTTTTCATTCAGCGCTGGATTTATTTTGATAGATCTGTTTCATAAATAAGCACAAGTTGTAATTTGAACGAACCATACATAAAATGAGCTAAAGATTTCATGGCAAAAGGATACATTTAAGTTTGGTGTAGTTTGCTCTCATTGAACCTCTTACATCAACTTTCCTTTTCAAATTCATAAGAATGTGTCTTATCTTGCTTTAGTTGGAACACAAGCTCTAAGTTTGTATATGGAAATGCGATCACTATTTCCATATATTAATGTCTTTTTCCTTTTTCTCTTGTAGTGTCATTTCATTTCATATTAATCAAATGTTATTCATGGCCTGCAACTTTCATTAAGCCAGTATGGAATAATGCCGTTTGTGAGTGATCAAAGGGAGTTAACTACAAATTATGTGGTCTGTAGTCAATGTTTATAAATAGGACCTTCACTCTTTCACCCATATAGGACTTAATTAAAGGGATAATGACGCTTAGAACCTCATATATTTTTAAGTTCAGCTCAAATTTTGACAATAGGCAGTATAGATCTATCATTTACTTTCAGTAACTCTGAGATAAGAATATTTAATCGAATAATATCCTAAATAAAGTGTTCTGCATACAAATCCTTGACTCTGTAAGGATTTTCTAAATCTTGACCCAAATTCCAAGCTCACATTTTTTCACGATCTTGACACATACTGTTATTCCACATTTTTTCGTTGATTTACAGACGGCTTGGGAGTCTCAATACTGTAATGGTAATCATCCTCTATGATTTTTGTTTACAAATTACACGAATATATTTTTATTCCTTTTTAAAATTTGCCAGGAAATTGGGTATGCAACTTATAAGCAATAGTTATTGAAACACAAATTCCTTTGTTTACATTGTGTACCTCTAACTTATGTATCCCTTAGTCTTTTATGCTAATGACGTCACTGTAGAAAATCTACTCTTTGAGGCGTTTTGCACGAACATTACCAAATTTTAAGTTGCTAAATTTGAAATGACAGTATATATCCAGAATTTCTGGTGAGAAGTTAGTGGCTGTAATACCTCTAATAAAAGTACCTAGTAAAATCCGTAAATCACAATTAAATAGTTAAAATTCATAAAACGTCTGGGCCCTATTTCCATTTTCAACGATTATCATAATCGTGTAAATGGAAACAGATGGAATAACTTAACTGTGCCGGTCTTTCACAGCGTCCTTGACCCTACTGTTGAATTCCACAATGATGTTTTAGCGTTGATTTACCAGACGCTTTTATTCTCAAACTGATGGATCATCGCTGGCTTAATTTTTTTTAAAATTCCGAATATATTTTTATTGTGGCTTTTTAAAATTTGCCAAAATGTGGGATGCATACTTATTTAACTAATAGTCAAATTGAAACACAAATATAAGCCGTAGGACGAGTGTATTCTAACGCTTATTATCCCTTTAAGTAAAACATTTTATGCTAATGAACGTTCTATTTTTAGAAATCATCTTTCTCCTTTTTGGGGGGTTTTTGCATGCCCATTTTTGACCAATTTTTTTGGTCTAGATTTGAAATGGCATTTTCTTTCAGAATTTCTGAGATGAGAAATGTTAGTGGCGGAAGGTTATTTCTAAAAATAGTCACGTGGATGTTGATATCCGGTAGTTGTCTACTTTATTTTTGACTAGTTCAAAATTTTCATAGTCATGCCTTATTTCCAATTTGTGTACAGAAACTAAGTTATAGCAGGTTTAATTTCGTGATTTAACATGGAAACAGATGGCAAATAAATAAGTGGACCGAGTCCATTTCACATTTGTACGTTGGCTCACATGCATCATCTAATTTTTGTTATAAACAAAAACAAAAACCTTATTTTTAAAAACTTTATTTTGGTGAAAAGTATTTCCATCTTGGTGAAAACTATGGTATGTGAACTGTGATAATTCATGTAGTTTTGAATTGAAAACTTTATTTTTCACCTTGGTGAACTACTAATTTACATATAACCCATATTTCATGGTTTGTTACTATGCTACGATGCACGAGACAACTGTAAAAAGACAAAATACCGAGTACATGTTTCGAATGTCGTTTTCTACGGAAGGACATTGGTGCCTAAATTCTATGCTATGCAGAAATGTCTAAATGTTATGTAGATAATACAGATATTTTGTGTAAGAAGTTAAAAGTTGTCTGTAAAAATACCTTTAATGTATAAAGTGAAAACCGGAAAATAATCCCATTGAGCACTTAAGGTGACAAACTCGACCGGAAAATCCGATGTCGCCCTGGGTCAACGCCCAGATCTTGGAACGATGTCTCCTCGAGGAATGGCAACGCATCACTTCCAACATCATCAGACGTTTGACTTCAACAGTATGGAAGGTGAAATCCGCATTTTGTTTAATTTTGAACTAACATGCCTAAAGACTATATTTCAAATTCTTTATTCTAAATTCCTCATTCTATACATGCCAATTACAAACTTCTAGCCTTCTGTGGTCTAATTTTAACTGTGAGATCTTATAATCTAAATTCTTCATTTATAATTTTAATTTCTTATTTCTAATTTCTAAACTTGTATTTCCAAACTACATATTTTATATTTCTTTTTATCTATTTTGATTGTTGAATTAAAATTTTCATTTTTTACATTCTAGATTAGTAATATTCAATTGTTTATTACAATGATTTATTACATTTTACACATACTTACTGTCTTTTTCTAGTAAATGAACACAGAATTTATCATTACAAACATTTAATTTTGACAGTCGTAACATTTCGTTTCAAAAATTCTAACAAAATGAAAAATATGGAACCAGAATGAGGCAGTCACAATGAGAACTGCGTGAAATCCGCCGAAAGTATTTTTTCTACAATAACCGCTCCCTTACATACTTTGGTAAATCACGTCTACAATTACGACAACCGCCATTCAGACGAATCTGTGAAAAGTGTTGATAAGTAATATATATTTGTATTTCAAAAATTAGGCACCATGTGGTTGGGATTCTGCCATTTCCATCACAAATTATGCCCCATCACCATCACCGTGGACTATTCGAAAATTGGCCATGAAGAGTCTTCATCCCAGACTGGCAAGTACCGGTAACTAAGTTTGGATGAAAATACCATTATATTGAATATTTTTTGGATATTCATAGGTCTGAAGGCACCAACGTGGTTAGGATTCTGACAAATCAAAAGTTATGCCCCACTACCATCAGCGTGGACTGTTAAAAAATTGGCCATTTTTCAAAAATTGGTCATGAAGAGCCTTCATCACTGATTGGTCAGTAAGTTTGGCATGAGAATACCATTTTATTGGAATTTTCTTGGATCATCAAGAACTTCTCCTATCCTAAAAAAAATACAGGCCCTAGCCTAGAGAAAATATTTAAAAGTGTGAATTTTAAAGGACGTGATTAATACTAATACCATTCAAAATATTTCAAACAATTCAATAATACTATAATATAATATGCAAAAAATAATACGCAAATTTCATCGTATTTAAGTACGGAAGTTCAGACTAATTATTTTGTCAGCCAGTTCCTCCAGTTTGAGATCCTTCAAACTGTAAGTCCATTGGATACCATATTTCTTGACCAATAGACTACAGAATTTGAAGACCGTTTATGTTTGATTACGATGATTAATTTTGATTGGTCTAATTAACGATTACAATCTAAACCATTTAACTTCAGTCAGTACAGAATTACTTGAAACCAACTTGAAAATTATCAGCAATTTTGTTCAAATTTTTTTTGATTTGGTAGTCTATTTTTTTTTTGTCATAAGCTCGGTAAACTACAAGAAAGGAGTAAAAAGTTGGGACTCTAAAATATAACAGGGAATGAAATATCAGACGAAATATGCCAAGTAGGTAGTAAAATGTGTGAAAGACTTTATTTGGTAAAGATTTCATAGAAACTAAAGATTGTCAAAATTAAAACGCCCCCAGCTTGGGATGGGATTAAGGATGACGTCACACTCGAATGATAGTCCGAAATTCGGCATAGATATTTGGTTTGGTCAATTATACCATGTTATTCAACATAAGCACTTAAATCTTAATTTTAGCATTCGATGCCTCTCGGCGGTTTTCGTTAATCTAAAACTGTTAAGCTATAGAGCGCCGTGGAAATATTACTGTCAATTTATGAGCCCGCAGCTGATATAGTGTTTATAAGACCTCAACGATATTTAGAAATCACTACAATTACGATAACCACCATTCAGACGAATCTGTGAAAAGTGTTGATAAATAATATATAAGCCTATTTATATTTTAAAAATAAGGCACCATGTGGTTGGGATTCTGCCATTTCCATCAAAACAAATGCCCCGCCACCATCACCGTAGACTGTTCAAAAATTGGCCATGAAGAGCTTTCATCTCAGACTCGCCAGTCACAAAGTTTAGCATGAAAATACCATTATATTATGAATATTTGTTGGATATTCACAGGTCTGAAGGCACCATGTGGTAAGGATTCTGACAAATCAAAAATTATGCCCCACTACCATCAGCGTGGACTGTTAAAAAATTGGTCATGAAGAGTCTTCATCACTGACTGGCCAGTAACTAAGTTTGGCATGAAAATACCATAATATTGGAATTTTTGGGATGTTCACAGGTCTGAAGGCACAATGTGGTTGGTTTTCTGCCAATTCCATCAAAAATTATGCTCCACCACCATCAGCGTGGACAGTTAAAAAATTGGCCTTTTTTGCCGCCAAATACATTAGTGGTTGTCGTAAGTGTAGACGTGATTTTCCAGTGTATGTAAGGGAGCGGTTATTGTGAACAAAATACCTTAGGCGGATTTCACGCAGTTCTCATTTTGACTACCTCATTCTGGTTCTGAATTTTTGAAACGAAATGTTACGATTGTCAAAATTAAATGTTTGTAATGATAAATTCTTTGTTCATTTACTAGAAAAAGACAATAGTTAAAAATGTAATAAATCATTGTAATAAACAATTGAATATTACTAATCTAGAATATAAAAAATGAAAATTTTAATTCAACAATCAAAATAGATAAAAAGAAATATAAAATATGTAATTTGGAAATAAAGGTTTAGAAAATAGAAATATGAAATTGAAATTATAAATGAAGAATTTAGATTATAAGATCTCACAGTTAGAATTGGACCACAGAAGGCTAGAAATTTGTAATTGGCATGTATAGAATGAGGAATTTAGAATGAAGAATTTGAGTTATAGTGATTAGGTATGTAAGTTCAAAATTAAACTAAATGCGGATTTCACCTTCAATACATCAGCTCGTAGCCGTGTCCTAGCATGTATTTTTGCTTACGATACTGACTTGACTTTGAGATGTGTAGTGTAACATTACCTTTGTTTCTGAGATCAGTGCTCTAAGGAAATGTTAAATTTTCGACCCCATCTATCTTTGAAGGCTTGTCATATTGATTGTACAGATTTTATTGAAATGTATTTATGAAAGGATTGTGAAAACAAATCCTAAACTTCGGCATTGTTTATTTTTTTTTATGTCGTTGCAAAAAGGAGATAACGTTTCTTTTGGACACTAGTTTAGTTTAAAGTGATGGCTATGTATAGGTAAACTATTACCCTTTTCCCTCGGTTAGATATTAAAAAATAACCCTCGACCTGCAATAAGCACATTCTTGATAATACGACAAGACGAAATAATGGTCGGGCCATCTATAGTCTAGTGAGGTGCTGGTGCAAGAATATCACCGATGTCAACGATTTATTAAATAATAAAAGCTTTCAATTCGGAAGATTTAATATTGTACAGGGAAGGATAAATTATAATAGGCAGACTATCTAAATTGTTGACATTGTGAATTGCATTTATTTTATTGCTTCTTTATAACAAAAGTCTATAGCAATTAAAAATGTATATAACGGTAACTATGTTTCTGCTAATTTTATCAACTAACCACCCAAGCCATACACTCATTAGTCCTATACTTAAGTCTATATGGATCAAATATAACGTATACAATATATATACAACAGGCTATATATTTCTGACAGATAACACAAAAGATATTCAATCATACATAAGCTATGGGGTTGTCAATGTACATAATAAATAATCGCTTCTACAATGATAAATATGGCTGTGCAATACCTAGTTGCTAATAGCAACTATGTAAACAATCATGTCACAATCTAGTAATGGCGGTTAAGTAAGAGGTCTTGGTGGTATTTGAAATGTAATCACCTGTATGGCGTTATTTACTAAATAATTATGGAACAGTTGTATAAAAAGAAAAAGAAATCGAAAATAGCACCATCTTCGGAAGATGAAAGCCGTTTAGGATTGGAAAACGTGGCTTTTGAGATGGATAGCGTGAAGTAAGTCTTTAAATACAATTTTACCTATACATATATTGATCCGTCTAAACATGTCTATAGATACCGGCTATTATGTTTGGCTTTTTGTTTAGGTTTTAAAATGTACGATTTTTCAAACCTCTATAAGCAAGTCATGCTCTTTATGCGTAAGCCTACTAATTTTATACAGTCTTAATAATATACTCGGCATTTTGTTGTATAATGACAAGGTTATCTACTACCGAGTCGACAAGGTAATTCATAATATTAGAGATTAAGAATGTCGTACAAATTTCTACACTTTCGTTATTAAATGGGGATCATAGACTTACTTGCAATCGGTTTGGGACAGATCATGAAAAAATTTTCGTGACTGCCATTTATTATTACTGTTCTATTCGTTCATTTTTTATTCATTAATTCATTTAAACATACATTCATTTATTCTTTGATCATGTCAAAATACCAGATACATGAATTTGTTTATGATTAAGTTATTTGTGAAAACGTTGTTAAGGGGTTTTATTATTGATCATTTTACAATATAAATCAAATTCTCCTATCTTTTCTTCCTCATTTTTTCTTAATTAACAAGTGAATTAAGGTCACGAAAGGCAGCATGTAATACTAACGATCAGACTGTAGATATTATTTAATTACCACTGACAATCCTTAAACTATTATCTGTTTTGATATCATACCGAGATTTGTTCCCGAACTCATCTATATTTCATTGAGTCGTTGCATGACCCAAGGAGCCGCGGTGGCTCAGTGGGTTAGACGCTTGCTCGCTAACCTGAAGGTCCAGGGTTCAATCCAGGCAAAGGTCGAACTTTCGGATTTTTCAGCCCGGTTTCCCCTTGTCAGTGATGCAGGTCGGAGGGACTGACATGGAAAAAGCGCCTAGTCGTTCGGATGGGACAATAAACCGTACCCCCGTGTGCTACAGGCTGTGCACGTTAAAGATCCCTCGACAGTTGGAAATCGCAAAAAGAGTAGGCTAATGCCGCTGTCCTGGCAAAACTTCCATCATTGCACGCTGCATGGCGTTGCCAGTCTTTATTAGCCCATAAGGTGCAGAAGAGTAGGACGTAAAACTCCATTCTTTTCATTTTGCATGACCCAAATATGAGGTGTAATATAACTACTAAGAGTTATCTTCGTTTGAATGAAAGAACCACTCCACCTCACTTAACCTTTAGAATTCCAATACCCTAACACCATTGTGCAATGCTCCTGTTAGAACATAGCCGTGGTTTGACACTAGTACACAATGTTCTTCAAACTGTGATAAATATGGATTTGTGATAAAAAATTAGAACTATATCACATGATCTGATCTTTGATTTACCTTACTTATAGCACGATCTGAAAAAAACTATTGTTTGTTAGTCACTTATAATTGATATACAATTAATATCCTCAGTCCCTTTTTAGCACCTCATTTTTTCGTTATCGTCTTCTTTAAAATACCATTCAATTTCAGGGACACCTGAAATATTTCTTATATAATTATATTTATACTCCTTTCATTTCAGGTCCAATCCGTTATATAACAGGTTTCAAAATGGTGTCCAATCACAAGTCAACACCATTAGGGCTCTGACTGCAGCAAAAGAAGGTATATCCAGATGGCAGACCTACGCTAACAAACGGAGATCAATACGACAAACCAATTCCACAGACGACGGTATGGAAAAGTCACAGGCTGGTGGCATCGGATTGGGGGATATACACGACAGATACACTATGAAAGGCGAAATGCTCAGCGCAGATGCAAAGACCGGTAAGGTTGCAAACATGGCAGTTGCTAGTAATCGCGCACTCATGCAGTATTTTGCCAAACTTGGACAAGCCAATCATGACGACGAATATGTTAATTTAGATTTTATTGAAAGCCTGTTGAAATCTGGTGCCGATATAAACTGTATGGACAAGTATGGCCAAACTATACTGCATGAAGTTGCACGGGCATGGCATGTCGATGTTGGTAGATTTTTATTAGAGCATGGTGCAGACGTCAACAGACCCGATGCTTATGGACGAACTCCACTTCATGTTGCTTCAGCAGTAGACTATCCAGAGATGGTAAACCTGCTCATCGAATTCGAAGCCGACAAAGAGGCGAAAACCACAGGAGAAGAACAAACCCCTGTTCATTACGCTGCCAAAAATGACGCATGCTTATCATTGAAAGCTCTTGCTAAATTTGGATGCGACATCAAACACGTAAGGGATTACAAGGGCAGAACTCCAATTCATGTAGCTGCTGAACTTGATCGCAGTGAATCGGCACGACTCTTGCTTTCCTTAGGAGCACCCATCAATGTCGCCGACAATCAAGGACAACAGACCATTACTCTTATGATCACTAAAATGGCACCTGTAGCTCATGAAGCCTTAAACCAGTTCCGTTCAATAGATAGAGCTAACAGAAAACAATATGTTTACTTAAATTATTTAGTTCGCAATCCGTTTCTGTACGAAGGCAGTGAGGCACAGAGCCCACTGCTTGTCTCTGTTAACCATCGACAATATCAACTGATCATGCATCCTGTTTTTGAACGCTTGATCGAGGTGATGTGGTCAAAATTTGGAGCCATTGGAGCTTGGAAGAACCTTATTCTGAACTTTGTTTATATTTTGTTATGGACTGTGATAGGTGTTGTTGTGGAATATGATGATCGCCATAAGTATAATCTGCCCGGAGAATGGTGGAGAATCTTTCTTCTAATCTTCGCAGTTGGTTTCACGGTTTGGCAAGTTGTTGAAGAATTGAGAGATTATAGAAGATCCCAGGTCACTCATAGCAAATGGAAATCTTGGCGCGAAAGAGAAATTGCAAAAGATAAGCTGTATTGTCATCCAATGTGGCCAGAAGAAGAAGCATTTCTTAATCGCGAGCTAGAGATGCTGAAGGAGGTCGAACAAAGCTACTTTAGTGATATGTGGAACGTCTTTGATTGGACATGTTACTTCTTGCTTACGATTTGTGTTGCGACCCACTTAGCCGATGTTATTGCCCATTCTGAACATCTAGCTCGGTGGCATGTTCGCTTTATGTCTTTCACCATAATTATATTGTGGTTAAGACTAATGAAAAATGCTCGTGCGTTTACACTCCTTGGTCCATTTATTGTGATGTTAGGACATATGCTGAAAGACCTTGTACGATTTCTATTTCTATACCTCGAGTTCTATATACCTTATGTATGTGCCTTTTGGATAATATTCGGTGGTGATAAGAGAGCCGAAAGTGACATCAACAACCCAGGAGAAGGTGAAAAAATTGTGGTCAGTGGATATGAATATCCTGGACAGGTTTTATTTAGTATCTTTAGATTAACCTTAGTTGATGACTATGATTTTGATAACATGTATTTAGTGGATTCTGTTATGGCTACATTACTAGTTTGGTCCTGGTTGGCAGTTTCATCCATCTTGTGTTTAAATCTTTTCATTGCCTTGTTGTCCGACACCTTTCAACGTATTTACGATAATGCCCAAGCCAATTCTGTAATGCAGAGAGCTATTACGATCTTAAGTTTTTGGGACTCAATGTCCAAAAAGCGCAAAATGAAGTTCCTTCGTTATATCGAAGCTGAGTGTTCCCCTATGAAAGATTACTATGATGACGATTTGACCGAGAGTGGAGAGGAGGACATCAAAAAGGTCACAATCCAAATTAAGGAACAGCTTGATCAAATTCACGATTCATGGAAATTTCATTTCGGTGACGCCGATGAACATGCTAATGATCCACAAGAAATCTTGAAGCAACCAGGATCCACTGGTAAGAAAACAGCAAATGTGGTTACCAACAAAAAATTTGATGTTGAAGTTACTAGAATACATGACATGATAGGTGAACTGAAACATCAACAAGATGCGATGGCCAATACATTTAAGCATGATCTAAAAGCCGTCAAGCAGATGCTGAAGGAACTGACTGGTCGCAAACCGATGGCACCAGTAGAGGAGACATCAGGAAGACACGATTCCCAGAGAATAGGAAGTGGCTGGTCGGACCCTACTGACCAATCTCGAGGGTCGGTTTATGGTCGTCCGGATATGTCCGGGAATATTGGAACCTCACAAGAATCACTTCGTCCAGGTGACAGTACTTATACTTTCACAGCCCCACCCTCTAATAGACCTAATAATGAGGTGGAAGTTACCACTGCTCGATTTACTACTAGTGATTTCCCAGATCTTCCTCACCATGATTCACAAACGTAATATTTCCCTCTGTTGTACTTGTTACTTCCAGATCTTTTCTTACGTTGCGACTTGACTTTGATAAATTCAACTAAAGTAAAGTATCTTTATAATTTTCTTTTAGATGTGTATCATTAATTAATATGTGTCTTACAAAAGTGCCAATTGACAGATTTCGATGAATATCAACGATGCGTGATAATATGATGGCATCATTGTGTGATAAATGCAATGCAGTTGAGATATTATCGAAATTTCTGTTAAGAACTTTTAGTTCACAGTGCCAAAAAATGAAATCAACATTGACTGGTACGACTAAAATATTTAGTTGAAGAACTTGTGTTTAGAAAAAAATGTTTTTAGAATATATTATCATCGATTGTGTATTAAAGATATATAGATTTGGCAGAATTAAACTCAATCGCGATACTTCATGATAATAATCGTGTTAGTGAAGTTTTTTTAATGATATTATTTAGTTATATTTTCGATAGACTATAGACCAAGGTTTCTCGTATTTTCTGAGCAATATATTATTTATGGTTTTATATTTGATTGTGCTATATAATTTTAATGCATATTTTTGTATATAATATCTTGTTAACTTATTACTATTCAGTATTTAATAAAATCTGTGATACTGGTTTATATTATTATATATAAAATCGATGCACAATATAAAGGGCCATCACTCTTTTAACAATTCAGTCCACCAATTCATTTGCCATCTGTTTCAATGTTAAATCACGAAATTCAACCTTCAATAACTTTTCCAGAAATCTCGTTGAAAACTTTCCTATATGTCACACGAAAGCCTGGCCAATACTTGGTTTCTGTACAAAATTTCAATAAAGCATGACCATGAAAATTTTGAAAGTTAACCACTACATTTTATCAACATCCGCTTGACTGTCACTGCACACAAAACCACTATTTTTAGAAATAACCTTCCGCTAATTAAGTTTCTCATTATCTCAGAAATTCAGAAAGAAAATGCAATTTCAGACATCAAATTTCAAATCTAGGCCAAAAATTAGTCCGAAATGGGCATGTAAAAACACCCAAAGGAAGGGAGAAAGAGGATTTCTAAAAAATAGAACAGACTAAATTCATACAATCATTTGCATAAAATGATTTTGTGGTCTGAGTCCAGGTGAATTGAAAATAGTAAAAAGATGTTATCAACTTTACTTGACAGACTAAAGTTTTTCTTTTATATTTGGATTATTTTGAAGATTTGTCTGCAGTTAAATATACATGTAGGTCTATCTTGGATGTTTAAATGGTCGCTTTTGCTCTATTGTCTGAGCAAAGCAAATTGATTACTGAATTTGTTGAAGAGTTTTTTTTAAAGAGAATATGAATATAAACCTTGAATTTGAAAAGTAACACAATTCTCCTACAGGAAACCCATGGCATACCACTCTCCATACAGAATGTTTTGGCTCCATCCACGGGCCACTGGATCACCATACCAACTATAATTATAAACCAAATCTGTCCCGAACAGATAGGCTGTTTTTCAAAGTTTCTTAACACTTTTAACTACATCCCACTCAACGTTTATAAGTTTCATTGCAGAAACACCAAGAACATCTTCCCCTCTTTTGATGAAAGCCCCCTCCCCTTTTCTCTCCTATTTTCTCACTATTCACAGAAATCAGATAATCTAACCAAACCAAACCAAAGCAACAACTACTATCGAATTCTAATCAACAGGAACAAATGTGAACAGAACGAGTTTGGAAGGATGAAGAAGATCAAGTAACTCTCGCCACACCATCCAGGGCCGAGTTTCACCGCCCTGTCATTCGACACGACCAAATCTCAAAATTAATCAACAACCAAACCAACAGCACAGAATCATCTAATTGAACCAATCCAACTACCAACTAATACCGAGCTCACTATCAAGCTGCTGGCGACTGCATCTTGCCGCAATCTTGTGTTTGTTTAATTGCAAGAGAGCGGATAAAGGGATTGTAATTCTTTAGATAGGTTGCAAAGCAGAATTCAAGAACCGTTATTATATGAGAATTGAAGTAGCCTAAACAAAAGTGTCAACCATACCTGAGACGACAGAT
The DNA here is from genome assembly GCA_030562195.1 of Nipponacmea schrenckii. Classification (NCBI taxonomy): domain Eukaryota; kingdom Metazoa; phylum Mollusca; class Gastropoda; family Lottiidae; genus Nipponacmea; species Nipponacmea schrenckii. The sequence goes on from CM060201.1 coordinate 6,801,602, forward strand.
AGAAAACAGAGAGTTAGTCCTATTGTTTTTCGTTATTCGTTGTTTTTGCAGTTGGACATGAATGCGTTAATAAAAATTTTATTAGAGGCAATATTTGGGCGATAATACATATATTTGGTTCTGACTTTCTTGAAATTGTAACAGTCTGATTTTATATATTTATACCTCTGATAGGTGATAAAGTAAATATCTCGATAATTTTAATTTATACGTACAATATTATCACAAAGACAAAACTAGTATGTAACTTATGCCGGTAAATCCACCTGAAGTGAGTCTAATAGCTACGGTGTGTTATTCAATATAGAAATGAAAAACGTAGTCAATATATGCAAAGAGAAATAAAACGGATCACATCACATATAGAATACAACTGAACCACGCATCCTTTATCAGTCTGGAGATCTATTTATTCTACTTAATTATAGGAGTGATGTAACAAACATTTCAGTTCAAACTATTTAAATTCTTTAAACGCCACCCACAAACTGACTGAACAAAAAATAGTTTCATTTGAATAATATACTTTGAAAAGCAAAAGTATGCTATTTTAAAATAAAATAAATAATGTATGAGGGGCATTATTTTAAGGGTAAAAGTCTGGTACCTATCTTTTTAACATATTAGTATTAGTCTTTCATGGATAGCTACCAACAATCACCAAAAATGTAGCGAGACAGAGTGTCAGTGTTCATAAGAGATTTGTGAGCTTTCTTGTTATTAAATAGTTTTCACTATATTTTTAAGTTAAAATTTAAAATAAAAAAAAAAGAATTCTTAAAACTGGGATGGCATGGAATAACTAGTGTAGCCAACATGCTGAATGATAAACATGCTAATATTGGTGGCGTATTGATCACCCACCTTTTGATAGTTCATAATGTACCAGAATTTCTACATTTGTATTATTTTCTGTTAAAATCTACCTGAAGTAATCGATTTGCATTTTTTATCATTGCTTTGTCTTGTAAATTTCTTCAAAAGCAGACAATTGAGGTATACTGCAATTCATAGCATAGTCTCTATTTGTGACCTAGGCCAGTGCTTCTATAGGAGACTTTCTCTTATAACACCCTTAACTAAGACACAGTGATCCGAATAATCAAATACCTTTTCCTGGTCATTCAACTTGGTTTGGCTCACAGAGCTCGTCCGGCCTGGGTTTAGAGTGTTACCACGACTTTCTTTTGAGTCGTATAAAATGCTCAGTTCCTGTCATTGACATGGATGGTTGTTAACATGAATAAAGAACACCTGACATGCGTCACAGACGGTAAATAATATGACAAATCAATGAAATATGTGATATCAAAGTGACATCTGGTCGAATAGAAGTATTAATAGCTCAATACTACATAGTTTTCCTTTTCATTCAATATTATTCATACGGGATCTAAGATGTCGACATAAAAATTAACTATAAAATAAGATATCCATTTCTTTGGCAATTGACAATTCTTCTATTTAATTAAGTTGTGGCATTGTTCATGTTTTACTATTAAGGGGCTCGTGAATGGCTTTTCTATGATTCCACTTTTTATTTTTTTGTTGTAAATCAGTAAAAATTCCCTTTGTCGCTCTTTATATAGTATAGAAGTCATAGATCGTCCAGTCAGTCTTGGGGGGGGGGGGAATAAGATTGATGTTTCCAATGGGAGAAGAAATATTACACCGAATGTGTCCAATAGTACAAAATAGCAGGAAGCTTGAACTGAAAATGGATTTCATAAAGAATTCAATCGGAAATTGTTTTGTTTCTTCGTAGAGGAGAGAAAGAAATGAAAATAGTAATATATCTTAATTTTTTTACTCGTTCACGATAGTCAGTTAAAGAACATCGAATTAAACATACTTACAACATACAACATCATTGTCCATGTCAAATAAATAATATGTGACAACTCTTTAAACACTATTGTCATATTATATAGGTTTAGATACTGTATGTTTCAAATGGACTATAAACGGTTTTAATTTCAATACATTCTGTTTTCGATTGCTTATGCATTGTTCAAATAGTCAGATGTATGTCATGCGAAACTATGCAAGAATAACACGCATAGCATTAACATTTTTCAGTATATTTTGATAGTTGGTAAAATTATTTTACATGTATATGTTCTCTTATTTGGCCTATAATGCCCATTGGTATCAGTTATAACAGTCTCCGGAAACACCCGATTGCTGTATCTGGCCTGTGAATTCACGAATATCAATGCCGAAAGTCATAAGACAAACGAGTCACAGTAACATGGTCAGAAGGCAAACAAGTCACAGTAATATGGTCATAAGCCAAACGAGTCACCGTAATGTGGTAATAAGTCAAACGAGTCACAGTAACATGGTCAGAAAGCAAACCCGTCCCAGTAATATGTTCATAAGCAAAAGAGTCACCGTCATGTGGTCATTAGACAAACGAGTCACAGTAATATAGTTAAATGATCATAGTTATTTTGTAACATGATAATTCATATCAAGGCAGTTTGGTTTTAGTAATGTCTTGAAAATTGATTTTACAGTCAATTGAAATTATCCGGTACGTAAGTCACAGTGATATAGCCACCAAGTAAATCAGTAATAAGACGATCAGATGATTTGTTACAGCACGAGACTATACAAATGGCCTAAAATGGTAATAAGTTGACAGAAATGCAGTTGTAAAGTGAAATACTGTTCAATACAGAAAATTCCACATGAATACTGAATCCGATACTTCAGAGAACAAATTTAATGACGTTTCAAAATAACTGCCAATTGATTGATTACAGAAAAGGTATAAAAAAAATATAAGATAGGGTGTACTATGTGTTCTATGATCCAATGTTATAAATTTAGATAACATGTCTGTGAACATATGTTGTTATTACATCACGATATTTGAATAATGAATTTTTTTAATAACCACATACATGTAATACTTATTGGAATTAGATTATAATTTTCGTTTCTAAACATATCAGAAAATAAAACTTGGACACGAAAATAAAAGATTTTAAATTGGATGTATTATTGTATAACAAAGTGTTTTTGAACTTCCATGACCACAGATATGACTACTCATTTTTTCTCTACTGTTTTCTTGAAAGGTGTGATAATTTCAATGAGCAAACATGCTTAATTTACTTGTAATAGTAGGCTATACACTGTCGGTCACAAATAATTGCGATTTCTGGAAGTCATTGTCTTGTTCTGCGACGCATAAAATTGGAGCAATTACATCTACTGAGGTGTTAATATCACTTCTATTGAATTTTATTCATTTATCAATGTATAGTATAACTATTAATAAATCAATGGTTATATTGATTAAAGCCCACGTGCAGAACATACCTTTTAAAACCAATATGGCGATGTTCAATTGCTAGGCATACGACACGTGGCATCATTATATATCTTTTTTAACAATTCGACAGCTTGGCAGTTGATTTAAGTGACTTGAAATTCACTCTCGCAGTAGGGATGGAAGCAAATATCAATATATAGTGGAACGTGATTAATTTCTGCTCTAAATCTAGCTAAGTTTCGGAAGTAGACATCATTTGCATCAGAACGAAAACTTCATGTAAACTTTACAAAGTTCCTGAAGCGTTTGCTATGGCTGTATTAACCTCAGACTGTAAATCCAACATCTTCAGATGAAAGGCAAGTTGTAAGTAACGTTAACTTTTCTGCTTGAAATATAATTTCTAATGCTATAGAGAATAACATAAATTAGCTTGCTTTACCACTGATAACTCGACTGATTATATTTGTAGTTAATATCTACATTAACAATGTGTTATGGAATGAAATGGTGAAACTGCATTGTATTACATTGTTAACAAAGGATTGTTTTAAAGGTGGCGTATTAATTAAAATCGTCGTAAATTCTACTTGAAAATATCTAATTGATTTATATAAATATACTTGTTTTAAAAGGTCTAATTAATTACATGTAATTAAAAATTTGGTAAGCTTTGAGCCTCATAATGACTCGATATATTTAGTTGAATCCTTCAAAAACGGAGACATTAGCTAGATTACAAACAGTTTACTTAAAAACATGAAGAATATTTTTGGAGTTCAGAAGATATAAGAAACGCAATATTTATTTTGGTTTTAGTACTATTGATTTTAGCACCTAACTATTTCAAATTATGAAATTAATCGGACTGCGTGTTTTTAGTTTCGTCACAAGCGTAGAGGACTCAAATGGTTTTAACATCAGCTTACCATATTCGAAATACATCGCTCGGCTCTCAATAACTTACCGTGGAATTTAACACGTACGTTATTTCCAGGCATTTATCAACATTCCAATTGATCAATGACATATCTTAGAAGGTTGATTTATTTTCGATTAGTTCCACATTAAGTTTGCTAGGTTGTTACAAAAATTTTAAACATTGTTTTATTGTTTTGTCCAATTTTCTTAAAAGTACATTTTGTTTAACAAATTAGTTCTAATCTCCTCATGTCGTGCTTTAGAGTTTTCTTAACATCTTGTATATTGTATAATGCTATGTAGAAAGATCATGTCCTAAGCAAAATCATGAATGCTCTGTTAGAATAACGATTGAGGTAATTTAAAGTCTATGACCAAACCATGACTATTTTTGACTCATAAATCTAAAAAGATCTGCCTCAAAGTTACGGTACGAAACGTGTATTTGATATTGCTCTGTAAGCTAATGCACTAGAAACCTTGCCATTGCAGAAACACGTAGAAAAAAAATGTTATTACGTGGATATGAAAAAATCGATAAAAATTGATGTGTAAAATTTGTGTTCACTTGAAATAAAAATAATCCACTGGTTGGAGAATGATTGAAAAAAAAAACTATAATTCCCATTTTCTGCATCTAATTTCTGCATCATTCAAGACAAAAATATATCTTTTATCTGTCCACACCATAAAAAAAAAAATGAAGGTTAGAAAACAATGGCCCAAGGAGTTTTTCAGGTTTGCATTTAAAGTTAATTTTGAAGCTAGTTTTCGTGCCACGAATTTAAAGAAAAAATAAAGCAGATTATTTCCATTTTTAAAAAGAATGTCTGGGATTGAAGAGGAATATGATTCAGTTAATGATATGAGACATTGTTGTTATTTACAAATCGTTTACCAGTTGAAAATCGTATAGGCCTTTTTGCAATGGTTACTGCTGAAATCATGTTGGTTTTACATTGCACATAATATAAGGATAGAATTGGAATTGAAGACCGTCTAACGCGAATATTTTTATAAGATTTCCGTTTCTAATAGATGATTGAATTCGAAGGAGTAATCGGAGACGTCTATAAAAAAAGTTTTTGTTGCAAGAAATATTTGGCTATAATATACATGTATATTTAAAACCAATATAGGTACAATTTCGTATTTTCTGGTGTTTCTGTCGGTAGGTTAATAAAGTCTATTATTATTATTAAAGTCTGCGTATTAGAAAAAGAATCAAATTTTCAAATTGACGTATTTAGGTACACACTTTCTGATTTCATTTCAGATTTGTTCACAATTGGAAGGTCTGGGGTTCTATTAGAGTAATTGGTCGTGATTTAAAACATCCCCCGTGATGTAGGTCTGACATGTGTTGACAATTTTAAAGATTGTAACTGCAATAGCTTGTAGAAAAATGAGTAGGACAATGCCATATAACACATGGTAAGGCACCGAATCCAACCAGGTAAGGACAAGTATAGGACGTACAATTTCTTTGAATATACTGAAAAGTCAAAACGAGCGTCCCTTTATACAACAAAGATAAAAAACAAAGGTCGTTCACTTTTTGGAATTCTTTTTTCATCGTATATGTAACAATATAGTAGTTCTACATTTCGTTCAAAGTGCTCTTCCGGAAACATGATTCTGTTAATTAGAATATTATTATTCTGCTTGCATGGCGTATCTGACGTATTACATCACATATTTAATATATCATCCTGTCGGTTTTATATATCACCTAGAAACATCTGATAAAGAAAGAAGATCAAACTCGTACAATGTTCTGAATCTTTATATTGAATAAAATTCATAACTAAGCTGCAAGGTTTTGATTGAATTAATTTATTAAATTGAACGATTTTGATTTAATTAATTTATTAAAATGAAAAAGTATCTATTCAATTTATGTGATATTTGCAAGTTTAATTAATTTTCATTCAACTTAAATTCAGAATTTTCAGGTCAAACGTCATTCGAGCGTAAAATTAATTGTGTATTTTAGTTTGAAATAGAGGGATGGAGGGGGGGGGGGTTATTGACACAGAACTCAACACAAGGAGGCCTTCTTACTAAACCACACATGGAAAGTAGATGCTCTGTTAGTACCATTGATTTTGTGCTAATTGATGTAGGTTTCCCGATACTTGGACGCAAACCTTTAAAAAATTATATTTGACTTGGAATTAAAGAGGAAATATAATTAATAATTTCCAATGTCATAGTCATCTAGCCATCCTAGATAATAAGAATATTAGATACATGTATTTTGATATTTAAATATAAAAAGATATTTAAATACATGAACAATATATCGGGTGCTACATATTGAGCAGTTTTTCTACAATGAAAATACTTTGTTATTGTATTATGCCATACAGTTGTTATAACTGTATGTAGTATACAATATCATACAAGAACAAATGAAATGAAATGAATGGAGTTTTACGTCCTACTCTTCTGCACCTTATGGGCTAATGAAGACGGGCAACGCAATGCAGTGTGCAATGAGGGAAATTTTGCCAGGACAACGGTATAAGCCTACTCTTTTTGCGATTTCCAACTATCGAGGGATCTTTAACGTGCACAGCCTGTAGCACACGGGGCCTCGGTTTATTGTCCCATCCGAACGACTAGTCGCTTTTTCCATGTCAGTCCCTCCGACCTGCAGCTCTGACAAGGGGAAACCGGGCTGTAAAATTATACAAGAACAAAGTATTGTACGGTGATGGAAATAAAACTATTAAAACATTCAGGTTCTGTTTTGACATTTTTATTTATTCTATACCGAGATTAAATTGACAGAAATAGATGATTTTAGACCAATTAGACTGCCCCGAGACAAAAAATTGAGTCGCAGACCGAGAGAGCGAAGTTCATATAAATTAGACACGAACATTATTTTGACCAAAAAATAAATAAATAAATAAAACTAAAATCAATGAAGCCTTATCTTATTAACGAATGGTAAGGCAAGGCATGTTTACTCTACAAATAGCGCCATATTCTAGGTTTCTCAATATCCTAACAAAGAGTCCACACTGCTAATATTGTTCATTTTGATTGACAATGTCAAAGGTATGAACACCAACAATTCAAGGGAAACAACCATGATTGACTATATGTAAAGTTAGTGATGAATTCGATATTCATTGATATACTTTCTGGGACAGACATCACATACGGTTTCTTATCTGGTGTTTTATATTGCAAATAAACTCAGACTCGCCATTGTGGTTTCTAAAATTCGTTTATAATTGTTGTGTGTCATTTTGTATGTATTTTGGCTGTCAAATATCCCTACATAGTCTTAGAAACGATTGATTGGGCCTGTATGAGCACCATGATGTATCTGAAATTGGAATCCCTGACTTTAAAGGTAGACTAATCGCACCCGACCTTGGTGTACCAGTGGAAATCAGTTCTTGCCCTAATGGCCCCGACATACCAATCAGCAAACTATACAGCGGTATGTTACCTGCGAGGGAAGGTTTTCGCCAATCGTAAATTAAAGATCGGTGGGACTTTCGTTCGTCTGTGCTAAGCTGCGAAACGTCAGATTGAGTATAAGATTTCCATTTTTAGGTTCGTAAACAACGATAGGATTCATCATTCCATTCAGGGACAATATTCCTCCATGAAGTGGGCCTACAGTCTCCTGTAATTCAGTTCGCCTTTATTATATAAACCTGTTTGCTATTATACTCAGAGAAAAGTTTTAATCATCAGGTCTCCCAGGATCATCTTCTTGTCAAGATTATGAGATTTTCATTAATCTTCATTGCATACAATGGATGATTCTTTCTTAATTAAAAAATGAAATGAAATGAATGGAGTTTTACGTAATACATTTTTCTTTATTAAAGAGTTCCTTATTGGTTGGAGATGTTATATAACCAGACTTGGATAGCACTATTTACTAACATATAACAGTTATTGTACACTTTACAAAATACAATCAAATAAACTGGATATCAAATACATAGTAGATCTTATAATAATGACGAATTTGATATTTTCAAAAGCGTTCTTTTGCAACAATCACAGAAACTACTGAAACATTCGATTGAATAGTCACATAATATCGATTCGATTTATCAATGGAAAGGGTCGAGACTAGGTAGGTTAGTTAGTTACGCATTTTGAATTATGGATATGACTTATAACACATTTTTTTTATTGACTGATGTGTCATCCCAAAATCTCTAAACATATATAGACCAATTATTTGAAAACCTGGCATGTTTGAAAAAAATAGGTTTCGGGAAATGGTGGTCTTGATTTTTAGCAAAAATACATTGTACAACGCCTCATCTACGGGCGTGGTTTAACCTTATGAAGTTTAGAATTCAAATTTTAATTTCACAAAACTGTAACCAGGAGTTTAGTCAACCACGCCAGAAAAACGAACATGACAATAAAAAGAGTCATGAATTTAGAATGTTCTGTCTTTAAATATTTCTCGTTCCTGGACACTGCTGGTTGATTGGTCAGTGTTGAACAATTAGTAGCTCGAGATATAGCATTTCGAATTATATCTCTGGCACCAGACCATTGGTTAGGACCTTGTAACCGGTATTGTGCTGGCACGCATGGACCAAAATGACAACGGAGTGCCAATTCAGGATCTCTCGTTGCTATTTTCCAAAAATTTGGTTTACATCCAATAAATGACGCTATTTCATCCATGTAGTCAACCCAAAATGCCTGCAATACAACAAGATAAGACACAGTAACAAAGTACACGCGGAAAGTTGACACCATCTACTTAACTCCAGATTAAAGGCCAGAACAGTTGTACTCGCCTGATCTTTTCCCATTTTCAACTCTCATCTAACACGACCCCTTTCAATCTAATCATTCCGTCCACAAAAGCCAAGACATTTCAATAAAATCTACATAAAGCTGGTAAATCTAGTAATTTATCAAAATCCTCTGAAACTCGAAGTTCCCAGTAACCTGATTATCTTGTAAACATTCTATCGATATTTCTTGTTTAAATGAAATATCACAGCCTTCTTCGGACCAATCCGAGACCACATCAAGCTACAGCAGAATAGAACTGTTGCAAATTTACGAACAGGGCGACAGCGTGAGAGCGTTGTCTGTCATAGCAACTTTTTCGCTTTCCCTAATGATGCATCTTTATATTGTCTGCTGCCTTTTTCAATACATGTATGAGTAAAATACTTTGGTCGTACCTGAATGGTATGGCGTCTTGTGCCAACATATCCTTCATTCATCTCAGCTGTATTCCTAGTGATATCATTCATCATAACTTCTTCACTTGGTAATTTACAATCACCTGAATATATAAATATAATCTTATTAAGTAGCTAAAAATCACCTAAAAATATAAATATAATCTTACAATCTCATAGAATATCATATTACTTAACTTGGTAATTTACAATCACCTGAATATATAAATATAATCTTATTAAGTAGCTAAAAATAGCTAAAATCACCTAAAAATATAAATATAATCTTATTGGTATCTTACAATCACCTAAAAATATAAATACTATCTTATTGGTATCTTACAATCACCTAAATATATAAATATAATATTATTAAGTAGCTTACAATCACATGAAGTATAATGTAACTTTTCTTTATTGTACAATCACCTAAAAATAAAAAATACAATCTTATTGGTATCTAACAATCACCTAAAACTATAAATGTAATCTTATTGCTATCGTACAATCACCTTATTATATAAATATAATTAAATTTTTATCTTACTATCACCTAACAATATAAATATAATATTATTGGCAACTTACAATCACCTAAAAATATAAATATAACCTTATTGGTAACTTACAATCACCTAAAAATATAAATAATATCTTATCGGTAACTTACAATCACCTAAATATATAAATATAATCTTATTGGTAACCTACAATATAATATAATATTTATAATATAATATAACTTTACTAAGTAATTTACAATCACCTGAAAACATAGATGTGATCTTATTGATATTTTACCATCTATTTTACAAGCCAAACATTTTAATATATCTTTACTTGGCAAATTAAAATCAAACAGACAAAAAATTATTAATGGAAATAAGATATGGTGTAAATGTGTAAAGATTCAGTGCCTGCTACATTGTTCATTTTTTCAGAAAGAAATCTAGTTGTTATCTTCTCTTGTCTTTTAATTAAATGATTTTTGGAATTCCTAAGCACGGCACGTTCTCGCACATCATTTGAATATATGTTTATCTCTTAAAGTAAATTTAAAGGTATTATGACATCACAATTTTGCTTATGCTAGTGCAAACGTTGGTCACGAAGAAAGTACGAACCTTTGAGTAACTGCACAAACCATCGACTTTGTATTTCTGAAATAGGCATTACTGCTCCGACAGCTTGTATTAAACCAATCACACCAAGGGTTGAATGTTTTAGTTTTGGAGGGAACACGTAATTATAGAGATTCACTTGATTTTCCTCAATGGTTAGCACCTTTTTGTCTATAAACTTCAATTGGTAATCGTACCCTGTAGCAAATATGACTGAATCGAATCGTTCAAAAGAACCGTCAGTAAAATAAGCACCATTCTCTGTAAACTCGTAGATATTTTGCTTGACACGTATTTTCCCGGTCATCATGTGGTATGGGATTTCATCGTTAATGGTTGGATGTGCTGCTAACGCCCTGAAATTCAAATAAAATTTTAGAAACAAGGTTCAGGCTTATATCGTAGTTCAGATATTATTATTAACACTTTCGGCAATGATTTATCGATATAATTTGACTGTGATTATAATATATGTAAATTTATTTAATTCAGTTCAGTGTTCAGTGCAGTCGTAAATTAATGGAATTCTCAGATATTATTGAATTGTTTAACAATCTCGTTTATCATGTGGTTACACAGACAGAATAATTCATCGGCTGCAGTTATTTTGTCGACCCACGATAATTCAAATAGTCTCTTAGTCTCCGCTGGGAATCACATGGTTGAGTGAATTAGATGTTTGCTTGCTGATCTAAAGATCCAGGGTTCAATCCAGACAAAGGCTGAAATGAACTTTCGGGATTTTCTAACCGGTTCCCCCTGTCAGAGATGCAGTCGGACGAACCTGAAAAATATGACTTGTCATTCACGTGGGACAATAAACCGAGGACCCATGTGCCATGTTAAGACAGATGGAAAGCGCACAAAGAGTAGGCAAATGCTAATTTCTCTCATTATAAACTGCATTACGTTGCCCGTTATCATTAGTCCGTTCCGTGCAGAAGAGTAGTTAGTAAAACTCGTTTAGTTCCGTTTCTTAGTCTCCGCACTACTTGTTAAAGCTTACCCATGATTAGGTTTAAGTCCATAACGTTGATGATCTATTCTGAGATTAGCTTGTTTTTCTACAACCCAGCCTAGTAAGCCCCGTGGTAACGAAAAAAGGAATCTGTTGTTGGCTAATAAATCCGCCGGTAAACCCCATAGTCCAGATCTACCTATCACCCAGGCACCACGTCTTGTACTGATGTATACCTGAAAAGAAAACTTTTAAATATAAGCACTGTGTGACCATAAGAAGCGGTAAGTATTAGCTGGAGTGGTAGTCAGATAATCTCTGCCCAGAATGCTGAGGCTGGTCAAAGCCAACACGTTTCAAACTGATGAAGTTATGGTCCGACATATTATGTAATAGTGCTCTCCTCTTCAGAGATTATAAACCAACATTTCTTTCAGAACACATACATCTGGAGTTGGGTTAAAATGTAAGATAAATAGAAAGCGTTTTTGTCAATCTTACTTGTTCAGTCACTTTTGATATATCAACTGAAATATCAACAGCAGAATTTCCAATTCCTGCAATTAGATAAAATAATAGCATACAACATCAACATCTGCAAAACATTTCTGCGTTAGAGACTACCTTTTTGAGCATAGAATCAGTAACCTCTGACGTTGGTATTGTGGGCATAGAAGACATAAATGGTCCAGGTACATGTAGCAGTAGGAAATGGGTTGAAAATCAGAAAGTACCATCGCAATTTTGACATTCATTTTATTCATCTCATCTTATAATTGTTTATTAAAAATATGTAGGCGATATTCGAATGCCCCTCGGACGTAAGATAAGGCTATTGGTTTTACGTGATGAAGAGATTGATGTCAAATTGTCTTGACCTCCTTCAGGTTATAAAACCCAAACAAACAATCCTCATGATCCGTTTTCTCTCTCATCCTTTTATATAATGCATTAAGTATTTGTGTGTATTGAGCCATGTTTAATTGGCGATACATTAGGTATTAAGAATTCGGATAATAATGGAAGATGATTGAAAAAAAAAACACTGCACCAGAAACCAATTTTGTGGGTCAAACACTGTGAAGTTGTATATTTTTACTTATCGATTAGCTTTTCTGTTCTGTATCTTTTATTATACAATATCTCGAGCGTCGTATGTAAATCTGCTACTAATAGCTGTGTTAACCTTTATTTGTTTTTTAACGCACAGTAGGTAAGAGGCGAACTTTGCCAGGAAAGCGCTATGACCATACTTAAGTATTTTTTAAGCAATAAGTCTGTACCGAATCCCATCAGACCCACATAGCTATCCCATATTGGCTCCATTACACCAGCAAGCCTCTACAAATTTAGCAGGTATTATAAAAGACATAACACTTACCTACAACTACCACGCGTCTACCTTTGAATTTGCTGGCCTCACGATATGCATGTGAATGTATCGTTGTACCTTTAAATTTTTCTAATCCATTAAAGTGAGGTTGATGTGGAACTGTATGGTGTCCAGAACAGATCATAACAGCATCAAATATTTCTTCTTGAGGTTCGTCATCTTGTGTCTGATACCTCACCAACCATCTGCCAGTTTCTTCATAATCCGAGTTCTGTTCTATAAACAACACTGAGGTCTGGAACTTGATGTGACGTAATAATTCAAAATGGCTGGCGTATAATTTGAAATACTTCAAAACGTCCGAATGTGGCATAAAAGGCGGGAATTCTTCAGGTGTAGGAAAGTCACTGAATGCCATCATTTCTTTACTGGTGTTGATCACCAGATTCTTATAAATACTACCTTTTCCATGGACAGGTTTATCCGAGTAATTCCACAAACCACCTATATCAGACTCTCTTTCAAAACAAATCGGTTCCAATCCTCCTTCAAGACATGTCTTTGTAGCAGTCAACCCACTACAACCCGCACCGACTATGGCTACTCGTTTGCTTGGCATTGTAAAAATATCATAAGATAAATTCTTATTCCTTTGATTCCGAATATTAACTTCATTCACTTCACTTGGATACTCTTAAATATGGTTTGAACACCTAATTCTAAAATCCAAAATTCTAACGCTATCTCCAAACGCCAACAAAAGAGACTACAATTATTGTTGTTATATTAATAAAGCGATGACCAATGAATATGGGCCAGTAATGTCCTTAACTTTTATACATGCCTTTATCTAGCCAATCATTTTATAGCCCGTATTGTGTTCATCAACACGTGAAATGCAGCATAATATTTTTGATATAATCTGCTTTAAACCCGTATATTTTTCACTTAATCTTTCATTTCAGTATGAGTCTTCTTTCATAAGTCTTTTATTCCGTATTTATGAGAACAAAAATCAGTCAAAATAATTTTCTATATTTTTATATGCCCGTATTTTGAAATGTAGAAAAACATTGTCAATAGATTACATGTAAACTTTAAATGGACATAGATAATGTCAAAATTATTGTTTCAAATTTCGAAACAAGAAATGACTAAATTGTGACTATAGTGAAATTAAAAATCGGAAAAACAAGACAAGAAATCATTCCACTTTGAAATAATACCTCAAATCTCTCTTTTGTCATTTCATAAATTTTGACGGGTATCTCATGTCGACTACATCTTAATAGCGCCTTTCATATCAATTTGCCCTCTCTTGAATGGACAGGTCAAGGCAATGTCCGAGGCTATTGTTGTCGCAATTTCAGTCAGCTTAACACGCATGTATTCTGCACATGTGAATAGATCGATCTACAACGAATTCTAAAATAATTTTACGGTTAAAAAAATTCTAAAACAAAAATTACAGAGTGACGTGTCATATTCATCGCGATTATGCAATTTTAGTGAAAAGTATTTTCTCTATTATAACTCGCGACTGCAGATTGTAGTATTTTCACAATAGAGCGAGGAACGCTTCTGCATTCCATTTAATTTAAATGTAAAAAAAGTCATTTATCAAAGTAATTTCTCCACGATAGATAAGGATTGTTGCAAGGAGAACTACTTTGTCCACATCAATGTAACTATTGTACCACGATATTAGTCAATCATATCGCAAAAACATTGAAATATATTGTGTGAAATAATTAAATGAGCAGTGTTCAATAATTATAAACAAAATAATTTCACACAAAAAAAAAAAGAAAAAAAAACCTCTTAGAAAAGAAATATTTTTAAATATTAATAAATTTTATATATGTATTACAAAGAAATCAATAATTTAAACCCAAGTCTTGTATTTTTGAAGCTGATACAAACTACTCAAATAAGAAATTTAATAACAACGCGTGTTTTGGTCAGTTTGACCAATAGTGATTGTTTAGAATGTGATAATAGCGTGGCGTTGTTTACGATGTCAGCTGATCTATGTCAAGGTTTTAGTTTTATTACCAATACAGGTATACATGTAGAGGTGAATAAAGCTGATAATATATAGTTCAACTTATGTCAATATCAGATGACAATAGAAAGAGTTTAGAGGGTGGTGGCCACTAAATAGATCTTAAAGCGTGGGAAACATCTCTTGTTTTTGAACATGAATATCATATACACAAGTAAAGAGTGGTGTGAGGTATTAAGAGAGAGTAGGGGCATACAGTGGACAATAATATAAAATAATTGACCAAACATCCAGATCCAAAACAAAATCCAAATTAGCACTATCAGATAGTATTGGAAACTTTCCCAAAACTCTTTGGGTTTTAACTGTTACTTTTGCATGCTACACCTTCGTAAAGATAAATAATCGAACCTACATCTCATGATGGGATATTTCGTTGTTCAAAATCTCAATCATACGTGTGGAAGATTGCATCTTGATGTCTGGGCCAGATTGACTGAACCCAAACAATCCTGGCCTGAATCCGTATTTTGACAGTGGGTCATGACACAGTGGCATCTATCTGAACAGATGACATCTATCTAAAAATAAACTCTAATCTTAAATCTGATTCTATATTTAGCTGAAATGTTGAACTGAAAGGTAATCTGATGGTAAGCTAAATAAAATTATAATCTATTACAATTTTTATGTCTGGGCCCTTAAGGGATATTGTTTGTTAGTCTGTTTGTTGCATGCCTTATTCTGATCGGAATGGGAATCATAGCACCGTTAGACAGCCACGTCATGTCGAAATCTTGCATCGAGTGATTGTTCTTCCAAAGAGTCTGTCTCACTTTAAGGTCTTGGCTAGTCGTGTGTATTGTCTTAAAAAGGGGTAAAATAACTAAAATAACAGAATTCCATATTGAGGGGCCTGTTTCTTTTTTTTGTTATGATCTGGTATGATATTAGAAAAAGAGGGGGGGGGGCGTGCAGATTCTTTCAACTGGGTCTGTATATGACCAATTACTTGTAAGTTTAAGAAGGAATGACATGAGGCAAATTATACGTTTGAAATGGCATGCTGTGTCTTGATTTTGACTGAGAAAATACCATTTAATGTAGAAAGGGAGGGTGGGTAGGTGGAGTGATTGGTTGTAAAATTCAATATCCATCATGGTTAGAAGGTTCAACATAGAGTTCAAACAGATAGACATTATTCATATAGAATGTGTAAAACTAACAGCTTGATAGGGTTTATTCAATAATAATAATAATAATAATGATAATAATAATAATTTGAAATATTACTGGTATCATCTATTTGTATTTTTCATTCAATAGGACACAGACTACAACAATTACAAAATATAACATAAATGGTATTTTTAATAATAATAAATATATAACCATCAATAATGAGAATATAAAATAATTCTTAATTTCAATCACACTTGAACAGATGAGGACTTAATTCACTTAGAGCCTTTTTTTATTGGAGAGATTAAGCCAAATAATACTGAATGATGGTATTCAATGTTGAACTTTTTAAAAATGTTTGTTCCCAATAGGCTTATAATGCTAATATGTTACAAGAACCATAGAAAATTGAGCATAGGCTCAAACTAGCTTGAAATTGTAGATCATGTGTTTCATGCCAAAAAAAATGTAGATATAAAAGATTAAAACATATTTGTGTACATCTAGGCCCTTAAGAAAAAAAACCAGTAGATTTTGAGGTAGAATAAATAGTAATTGAACTACATTAAAGCAGATCTCTATTTTAATTCCTACCAGGAATTGCCACAAATATCACTGATGGATGATAAGAATACAGATTAGTTAATTTCGACCAATTAGATATGTCGACCACACAATTAGATATGTCGTATTAAACACCAGGTTTTTCTGTGTGGGAACACAAAACTCTGATTGGTTGATGATTTTGAAGTGATGATATTGACCAATCAGGTGTTATTTATTTGTTTTAAATTAATGAAATTGTAGGAACTCTAATTGGTTATAATGAATTTAAACCACCAAGGAATATTTCAAGATATTTGCAATATCCAGCACTAAGATCTCTGATTGAGTCATCTTATTTAGAAGAATTGTAAAGGCTCCAGATATAATTTGCCATGCCCAAAATACAATGAAATTGGTGCCAAATTCATTTTCCTTATATATTTAAAGTACATGTATGTTAATTGGAAATTTATAATCATTGCACTGTATCAGAATTATAATCTCAAGAAACATTACCATATAACAATAGGAATTAAGGGAAAGTTTTTCTGAAATTTTTATGTGTATCAGGGACGCAAGTAGCATCAATTTGAGTCCTTATTTTCAAACAGATATCTGTTGTTCCTGTATTTCCACTCAAAGTAAATGTCTGATGACATCACTAATCGCAAATAGACCTTCACGATTAGTGACGTCATCAAGCACTTGGAGTTTTAATGTAACTGTTGGAATGAAAGACATCCAATTGAAAATTGGAATAGTGCAAATTGTTACTATCAGTGTACCAGATACACTTACAACTTTATTTTTTAGAAAACCTCTTTACAATCCATTTAAACACTAAGATAATGCTAAGTAATATATATTCTGATAAAGGAGAAATCATTCTTAATTTTAACAGAAAAACAAAAAAGATAGAAAAGGGTGTTGATAATTTGAACAGTCAATACTAATTGTGAAAAGGCCTTTGAGGAAGCATGTAAAAAACTCTATTGCAACATTTCAAGGTGTCTATATTGGTTTAAAGGTGCCATACATTTATTGCTTCTCATGACAAGATAATTTTACTAACACAGAACAATCGAAAAAGCAAGCTTAAAATATACATTTTCTGATTACTGTTCAACTGTAGCATGAAAAATATTGTCCATAATTCTTTGAACTTTTATATAATAGATAAAAAAGTTATATGATAATAATAAAGTGGTCCTAAATTCATCTAATGTTTTTGATATCATCCTATTTAACTGTACATAATATTTCTATTATACAACTCAATAAGATATTTACACTGAGCAATAATGAACTTTATAGTACAATTCATATTGTCATCCATCAAAAGAAGATTGATAAATGCAAACAAAAATATGTTCTTAAATTAATTATTGCCTTTCTTTATATTTCCAGATGAGCCATTTATAATTAACACACAAAGCAGTTTGGAAAGTATCATTTAAGCCAATAATAATACAAAATTTATTTACAGGTTTAAGAAGCCAAGACCTAGATCATTCTTAGTTATTATTATCAGTATCATTTTTAATACTTCTGAGAAATGCGATTGGAGTTTCTCAACTGGGAATTGAAAGATAATATTTATGCAACTATATTCCTTAAAGGTAATTTTTCTTTTAAATGATGACAATGTGAAAAACACTCTTGGACTGAGGGGCACAAGACAGAACACAAAGAACGTTTTAGTATAGACTCAATAATTTACATTATATAAATGTAACTACAAGAATAAATATCTATTACAATAACAATTTCATTATTTCTACACCCAAATTGGTTAACCTTCTGTTCAGCTTTCAAATAGTGATAAATATCATTGTTATCAAAAGATATCACAAAGCGATTTAAAAGGAGTATTCTGGCCTTTTAATAAATCATCAGCACATATACCTTCTATTTGCATCTTTCATTTACACTACTGGTAGTGATTTCATCTTGGTTAAGTGCTTCTGCAATTACTGGTATATATTAGAATAGAAATATGATATTTTGAATGTATCAAATAGAAGCTATAAGTATTCAAGAGTCCTTCTATCAGAAGCCATACATACATGTATATATAATACACATAAAACAACAAAATATCATTTGTGACCGTTATGAATAAAAAATGAAAGCAAGCCCAACCTTTCATTTTTTTCACATCTGTAAATAACACAAATCATCTGTAAATAACATAAAATCTGGTATGATATAAATAAGCTTAATATCACATTAAGAAAAACATAAAATTATGTATCAATACAACATGATGTCACTACATGTAGCAATACACATCAGATTAATGTATTGCTTCATAGCAAACACAATTGAATGTACCACTATATGTTACTGTCAGATGTTACAATATGCATAAAAAAAACTGTTATTGAAAGTAAAAGTTCTCATCATGTAGCCACAGTAAGATAAAGTTAAGCAACAGTTCACAGCTATTAAGCATATATACAACTTTCAAAATAATATGGTGTTTAAAAACAAGCTGTTCACTACTTCCACAGTGAATCACTGTTCAATAAAAGATTTACCATGTAGTATGACACAATAAATCTCAAAGATAGCTTGCCAGGCAAGGTAACATACGCCCACTGGCAGCATTGAATTTGAAAAATAAATAGAGCAATAACTCAAGAAACATTCACTGAATATTGAAGTTAAGGGCAAAAACTCAAAAACAGTCATGAAAATTGTCAAATTAGAACTTGACCACCATCTTATCTATTTCAATACTCATACCGAGTTTCATCAAATCTATTAAAAAATTGTAGCTTATTTTGCACCTACAAATATTTTTGACGCAATTTTACTAAGTCAAGGCCAATAACCCAAAAACCATTTGTTAAAAAAAAGTCAGAAATTCAAACTTGACTAATGCTGATGCTTACACCAAGTTCCATCAAAATCCTTTGAAAATTAAAGCTTCTTATTGCAACCACAATAGAATTTTAATGCAATTTTACTAAGTCAAGGGCAATAACTTAAAACAATTCATTGAAAAACTGTCAAATTCAAACTTGACTGAGGCCTAATCAATTCCAATGCTCACACCATGTTTCATCAACATCCTCTGAAAATTGGAGGATTTATTGCATCGAAACTAAAATTTTGACAAGATTTTTCTAAGTCAAGGGCAATAACTCAAAAACCGCTCATGCGATTATTTCTATTTTCGAACTTGACCGAGATATCATCAATATATTCATGTATTACAAGTTTCATTAAGATCGGATAAAAACTGTAGCCTCTATTGTGGATACAACCCAAATTTGACACGTTTTTACTAAGTCAAGGGCAATAACCTAAAAACCGCTCATGCGATTATTTCTATTTTCGAACTTGACCGAGATATCCTTAATATATACATGTATACCAAGTTTCATTAAGATCGGATAAAAACTGTAGCCTCTATTGTGGATACAACCCAAATTTGACACGTTTTTACTAAGTCAAGGGCAATAACTCAAAAACCGCTCATGCGATTATTTCTATTTTCGAACTTGACCGAGATATCATCAATATATTCATGTATACCAAGTTTCATTAAGATGGGATAAAAACTGTAGCCTCTATTGTGGATACAACCCAAATTTGACACGTTTTTACTAAGTCAAGGGCAATAACTCAAAAACCGCTCATGCAATTATTTCTATTTTCGATCTTGACCGAGATATCATCAATACATACATGTATACCAAGTTTCATTAAGATCGGATAAAAACTGTAGCCTTTATTGTGGATACAACCCAAATTTGACGAGTTTTTACTAAGTCAAGGGCGATAACTAAAAAAACGCTCATGCGATTAATTCTATTTTCGAACTTGACCAAGATATCATCAATATATACATGTATACCAAGTTTCATTAAGATCGGATAAAAACTGTAGCCTCTATTGTGGATACAACCCAAATTTGACACGTTTTTACTAAGTCAAGGGCAATAACTCAAAAACCGCTCATGCGATTAATTCTATTTTCGAACTTGACCAAGATATCATCAATATATACATGTATACCAAGTTTCATTAAGATCGGATAAAAATTGTAGCCTCTATTGTGGATACAACCCAAATTTGACGCGTTTTTACTAAGTGAAGGGCAATAACTCAAAAACCGTTCATGCCATAATTTCCATTTTCGAACTTGACCGAGATATCATCAATATATACATGTATACCAAGTTTCATTAAGATCGGATAAAAACTGTAGCCTCTATCGTGGATACAACAAATGTGGACGGACCGACGGACGGACAGGGGCGACGGCAATATACGTCCACATTTCCATGTGGGCGTATAAAAATGAATTGAAATATTGATAACATCAATTTTCACCATTCCTATTTTCTAGTTCCTGCTTAAACTAAGTGTTTTATGAACTCTTATTCGTAATGTGTTATAAGTAACTTTTGCGATAAGTAATGTTATCAAATACTTAAGGTTTAGTGGAAATGCAGGAACCAAAATTGGAATTGTTCAATTGACGCTATCTGTGTCACTGATACATGTAAATTTTCCAGAAAGCTTCTTACAAGTAAACATTAAGTAAACATGAATTGTTTTCGTGAAAAATGAAATAATTAAAGAAACAAAAAGTAACAATAAAATGGTTTCAAGAATAAAAAACAGCTAGATCTATATTGTAGTCGGATTTGCCTACAGAATAATAAACCTAGGATGAGGGACTTTTTACCTTAATACATGGCAAGAGCTTGCTGGGGTCATTTCTCTTTGCCCGTTTGCCTGATTTGAATCATTGGCTTCTTAGAGAAGAATTACACAACAAACTTGGTTTTATATCATTTTTCCACACAAAAATACTCTTGTACAGATATCCCTTAATGTTGCAGTTGGCCATTTTCCCATTGAACACAAATATATGGGTTTTTATGATGGAGTCACATGATATTATTACAAGAGTAATCATTCTATAAAGAATGGTATGTAAATTGTATTTTGAATTTTCTGTTTCTCTCTTTAGAAATATTCAAATTGTAGTCTGTAAACTAACCCACACAGTTATTGTATGGTATTATAGTCTTTATACAATATAACAGTAAAAAAACAAATATAAGCCTTAATGAACACAAAACATTTATATAATTATATAGTCTACAGTTCCAGTAGTGTGCAAAACATCAAATGAAAGTAACAAAAGCAGACAAACAGGTAAATATTCAAAACAGATTGTAGTACAAATACAAATATGGTGATAAATGTTTTTGGCAATAACAATTTAATTGGTAAAAGGTTAAAAATATTCAAAAATCTATCCTCTTAAACAGACAACAAATGGATAAAACAATATAATAAATATATAGTAAATAAACAAATAAATAAGTTAGGTATATAAGCAACTCTATGCCATAATTTCTGAGACCATCAAATTGGGTGCTTGGCAAGTCTTGCTTTTGACAATTTGGTTCACTCTTTTTCAGATAACAATTAATACCTTTGTATTGTTATTCCAAGCTTTCACAAGGGGTGTAACTTATTACTTTCTGAACCTACTGCTGGAGCCCAATTTTCATTAAAAGCGGGTGAAGTGATACAGATAGTTAAAATCCAGCTCATCCATCACATACCACATGTTTAGATGACTATATATCTTTACTAAGTTTGACTAATAAACGTATTATATATGTTCCTCTATGAAAATATGCTAGAAACATAGATTTCAGTTGACATGTCATATCTTTTTAGATGTAGAGTACTACAAAATTATGAAAAATTAATAAATTGCTTATAAATTAATTTTTTCAAACTAGAAAGCTACTGAGTACAATCTTATAAATAACTAAAATTAATTTAGAGTACAATAATGAACTTTTTTTCATATTAAAGGCGTACTTCTTTAAGCCATGTTGAATTTGGATTCTAAACCAATGGTGTAATCAATGGCGCTAACAATACTGCTATTTTATAACTATCAGCTAATTAAATGATAATATATTATATTCTACATTTATAATATGAATTTGAGTTTGGATTTTATAAGGAGTTAATCAATGTAACTTTGAACACTAATGGAGCTAATTGATACTAGTGTTAGCTAAGTAGTTTTGAATCTGCATTCCCATTGTCAATGTAAATATTGACTATACTGTATATTGTAAAACTGACTTAAGTAGTTTATTCTACTTGCCTTTAAGATTATTTTGTACAAAATTCATACAATGACATCACAGTTTACCACTATTCTGCTTACCACTATTTAGTTTACCAAACTGGTGCCACATGTCCAAGCTAATTGATTTATATTTCTATCTATGATGAAGACTTGGCACCTGGAGATTTCCCACGTAATCTAACTGCAGCAAAACTGTCTTTTAATGAGCGTCCTCCACATGATGTACTAACTTTATCTGTTGAGCCGCTGTCTGGAGGGCGTAAAAAGTCACTACCTCCGGACTGAGTGTTTGAAACTGTACGCCTAGCTGAACGTTTGGTATCTAGACTAGGTAGTCTAAAACATGTTTTACGTAAAAAGATACGAGCATTGCCTACTGCTGGTCTGGAACCACCTGGTGATGTTAAATCATATAGATGAGCAGCATAACCATTACTTAATATCTACAATATATACATACAACTCTTTATTAGATTTCTGCCTTGTTTTTCCACTAAACAAAAATTTTATACTCATTTAAGGTATGATTTAATATCATTAGCTTGAGGTAACATACATTAAACAAATCACTTCAACATCTTATTAGAATAATTTGCCATGTAAATTTCACACTTCATTATACTCATTATATTTTAGGGTATTTTTGATTTTCAATATGGTTCATCCTTGGGTGAACAAACAATTAAAGCAAATCTCTTCAACATCTATAGAAAATTGTCCATGTAAAGTTTTACAACCAATAAATTTGAGATTTAACAGATTTAATTCTAAAATATTATAAACAACCCTTTATTTGAATGTTGTTTTTTAAACTTTTAACCAATAAATCTAATGGTAGAGATTTAATTCATATATACCTTATCTTTATCTTGAACCTTTACCCTGCTTTTAACTTATTTTAGTAAAAATCAAAACACTAGCCAAATTGTAGCTTTAAACAAAAAGTTTATACTTTATAAGTGCAAAACTACCCTTGTAGCACCAGTTAGACTAAATAAACTGACATCTATTGTATTCCTTTTTGCTCCATGGTCAGCCTTTTGTTCAAATTGATATAATATTTATGGCAATAAATTAATGTCAAGGTAACTGGTACATGTACTTCAAACCAAAGTTTTATACTGACAAGTGCTGCTTATTCATTACAGAATCTGATTTTCTTTATATTATTTTAAAGATTTAAGGACTCTCCAATTTTCAATTAGATATCTGTGGTTTCTGAAATTCCACTCAAGCTAAGCATTTGATTATGACACCAAATGAGAAGGGCCAAATGTAATAAACAAATTTCATAATAAATGATGTTACCAACATTTATTTTAAGTGAATCTGCATGGACCACAGAAGTCATCCTTAAACTTGACATAACAAAATTTGATGATGTTAGTGTCCTAGTAAAATTTTGAAAACCTTATTACAATCCCCTTAAAATAAAATGATTTATTCTGTTTTGGTAATTACCTCAGCTTGTAAGTATTTTAAGTAGTTGAGTTTTTGTCGTAAAGGATCTTTAGATATACCATCCATGAATGCTACCATGCCATGTGGAAAGTTATGCTGAGCTAACCATGTAACAACTTTTCTATGCTGCATGTCAGGTCGTGCAGTAACATACAGTATTAGATATCCTAACTCCTGCCAATGCCTGGAACAAAATGTCTCAGAATATTTAATTTGAAAGAATTTTTATAATAACAAAGGTTATTTTCAGCATGGAACACAATTGAGTTATATCAGTTCAAAGGGAAAACCATATGACATCATTTTAACAATAAGATGGACAGATAACAAAAGATAAAATTCTTAAACATATGTTGTACATTCTATACAACTTAGTCACTAAATCTTTGTTTAGTTATATATAACTAGTAATATATAATGATACATAACCTAACTTAACCAAGATACATGTACCTGGCCACCAAATTCAAGTACAAGATGAAGAATTGATGTGCAGTAATGCCTATACTTATTTATTTCCATATCTGGAACCTTTTTGAGAAATCTCTTTAACATTTTATATACAAATAAATGGGGAGGAACTTGAATCTCCATCTTACCTTACAACATCAACAGCTCCAGATCTTATTTTAGGATCTTTACCCATAATACTAACACTAGCTGTAAATGCACCGTCTATACTAAATACAACTGTTTCTGTTTTTGGTGGTAAAACTGTCAGAAAGAAGTCCACTGATGTATGGTCACCTCTAAAAATAACAAAATAATTCACTAATAATTTTGTCAAATTTGAGATTCAAAAGGTATTATGGTAAACCCCATCTATTGTGCCTATACTCTCATGTTATGTAAATTTTCTATGTGTATCAGGGGCATCATTTCAATTCTCATTCAGATGTGTGTGTGGGCCCTGCATTTCGAATAAAAATCAGTGCATGATGACGTCATCACACACTTGATTTTAGTGGAATTGAAGGTATCACATATATCTGATTGAAAATTGGGATATTGCAATTTTTTTTTTGAAAATCTTTTTACAATATCTTTAAAACAAAAGCCTACTTTTGCTCCCGATAATCTAAAAAATAAAGTGATGAGCTTACTTGACCACTATTTTAACTGGGTACATTCCCTGGTTTAAACGTTTATCTTCTGGTATAGTATAGATCAATCTACCATGATTATCGGTTATTTCTGTACCTAACTGTATCCATTCACCAGAAGCTGGTTGTATCATTATGTGTATATCAACCTAGAGTAACAATAACATTTATACAACTTGTCTCCCTTTTATATGACACCTAGGCAGATTGTACTTTAAATAATAACAATTGGCTTCAGTTATTTACTTCTGTGGAACTTTTGGATTTTCTGTGTTAAACAATTATTTCATTTTTTCTCTATCATGAATATTTTCCAGCACTATCGTGTCCACAAAGTTCAAATATAAGGGCAATAACTCATAGTAAATATTTTTCAATTCGTCTGTCTTCAATAGGGTTTATCCTTGAGTGATTACAAACACGCACATAAAGTTTTGTCAAAATCCATCTAGAAACCAGCTCACTATCATGTCCACAATGGACAGACGGACGCACATGGGCAATGGCTATTTTTAAAGCTTTTTGAAAACAAGGATAGAAACTCACTAAATATTTATTTTACTTTTTGATACTAAATGTTGGGCAAATAAAAAAATAAGAAATATTTCTTCAATATAAAATCCTATCTCAATTATCATTTCTCTTAAGGGTGGAACACATTGTTTTGTTTAATGGATCAAAAGTTTGATTTAAAAAAAAACATTCTTACCTTTTCTCCTGATAATGAGGTCATATCTAATGAACCATACATAAATCTAGCTGTTAAAACTTGTGGTTTATCTTCCAATACTATCACATCATTAGCTCGGTGGTTTGGTTGTAAGTTCTAAAATATAAATCATATGTACATCAACCACAAACAATACAAGAGTAAATATTAATTGTATTAGTCATATTTATAAGCACATTTCATTTTGAGATGTTTTGATTCTTTTCATATCGAGACATATTTTCAGACAGTGTGAATAAAATTTTCAATGTGATTTAAAAAAAAAAAGGTCACTGGCATTTGGTTTCTAAAATGAGAATTTTTTCGTTTAATTTAATAAAAATCTATCAGAGATGTGGGTGTATAACAATTATTAGATTAAACCTACTCTAACTTTAATCGTTGTACGTCTACGTAACCATTTCTCTCTAGGTTCTGTTATAGTGAAATTATGTAGATTATTCCTACCAGTTTTATCACCATCTAATATCACATCAAGTCGCAAAATCTACAAATATATAAGTCATATCTTATATCACATCAAGTCAAAATCTACAAAAATATAATTGGTCAAGTCTAAGACATAGAATTTAAAATGATTTGATGTATTACTGAATCAGACAAATTTAATAAATATATTATTAAGAAATTATGTTCAAGGTATCTTTAGGAAATTATACAGGTAAATGAGGTGGAATTTTATATTCAAATCGACTTCTTCTTCCAGATAATTAAAGGGACTGTAAAGAGGTTGTTTGTATCGCGGAAATTTTTAGAATCAATTTTCAATATATAATCAGGCTTTCCTTCAACTAAAACTAAGTGTTTGATGACATGATGTGATACATGCATATTTGAGATGAGTGACATAATCAAACACTTATTTTAGTAGAATTGCAGGAACAACATTTGTTGTTGAAAGGTTCAAATTGATACTGTCAGTGATACACATACACAATTTAAAAAACCCCTTTACAATTCTTTAGGATACATGTAGCTTCAGTTTTAAACAGTGTGTTTCAAAAACAAAATTTATTAACTTAGCTGAATGTAATACTAACCTGTCTCAGGATGAAAGCTACCACATCAGTTGATTCCCAGAAGCTAGCATGGAATAGATGAGGAAGAGCTGATACAGGGAAGGAATGAAGTATTTCAGGACAATATAAAACATAATCTATTCTTTTATTACCCCACCATTTACTAGTTACTGAAAGATACAATATTAGAGAGTATTACTTCTTGGGTTGGGTAGCATCATTTTTATTTTGTATTTCCAATCTTAGTTAAAATCTGGAATGATTTATGGCCCAGTCCAATTGCATTGTCATAATATATTATTACCAGGAATAGATAGCCCATATATTTTCTAAAAGCAAGCATTATTTGAAGAAGAAATTATCTATATAATATAAGCAAACATGGAAATTAAAGAACTAATACACACTGTTAATGAAGAAAAAAAAAATCTTTTTTGCAATATAAATATATAGAATTTATCATCTACATCATGATCAGATGTTCAAATCTAGCAGCCATTTGTATCACAATATTTAAGCCCAATGTTGGATAGTGATGAAATATTATGTGATGATCACAACGATCAATTGTCATTAATAGTGCAACAGTGAAAACCAACTAATCAAATAAAAATTTAAATATCATTCATCAAAAATTGTAGTTTCTTGATTCAGATTGAGTAGTAGCCATTCTTTTCTGGAAAAATTGTGCTTAATTCTTAACTTTTCTGATCATCACCAAAGTAATGTTCATCATAATTGACTGAATATGTCAAAAAACTGTAATCTTTAGAGTGGGTATGAGTTGAAAAGTGAAGTAACAATTTTAGTGATTATAAATTTTAGTAAAACTACAACTAGGTACATGTAGTTTATTTCAATAACCTACCATTAGTAATACTAGCTACTGTAGTTTCACCAACACCTGATGTAGCGCTAGTTATACTAGAAGAACTAGATTGTCTCTGTAATAAACCTGCTGGATGTCCAGGAGAGACTGATTGTCTGTGACCATCATTAAATAAGGTTAAACATTGCTGTACTGCTTCCACTATAAATTAATAATACCCAGTTAGTAAATACCATTCCCTTTAATGTAGTTTAGTGTAATATACTTCCATTCTGCCATCACCATTTAAACTAAATCAACATTGTACTTAAGACATAGTTTTTCAGATACAATGAAATTTCCTTAAGCAATGCTTTGAAACCCTAACAACAAGAACATGGAACTTATTTCTGACATAGTTTAAAAACCTGTCACCAATGGTCCAATATGCACCTGTTGATAAATTTCTCAAAATTGTAATGGCAGAAAAATACAAACTTGTTTTAAATGAGATTTACTCAACCAAAATAAATTGAGTTACATGATTGATTGCAGACAGTTTTATTTGAATTCTAATTGAAATAACATTATTTGAAGCACTATTTAATTATTTAGAGAAAAATCAATTTGACTCACCCACATGTATAGACTCTCCATCCCCCAAAGGAAATTTACTATGTCTTGGTATTTTAATAGGCTCTATATGTTTAAAGTTGGCATGTAGCAATGGTTCAAGTCTTAATGCAGTTGGATCATTTGAATGAAATAAATTATATACTTGATGACAAGATGGGCGAAGAGGTGGGCCTGAAAAAATAATGAAAGACTCAAAGTCCTTTTCTGCAAGAAGTATCTGAACCCCTCAATGCCACATAAAGTGCAAAAAAGGTTTTATTTTTCCATTTCAGCCACTTAAAAATATAATGATAACGGAAAAGAATATGTCATTCCTTGATACCATGAACATTTATTTCATTTCAATAATGGACATTGTCCATTAGCATATGATCAAGTCCATTAGCATATGATCAATCCATTCAAATATCATTGATGATATCCTAATATTTAAA
The DNA here is from genome assembly GCA_030562195.1 of Nipponacmea schrenckii. Lineage (NCBI taxonomy): Eukaryota > Metazoa > Mollusca > Gastropoda > Lottiidae > Nipponacmea > Nipponacmea schrenckii. Next base: position 6,830,473 of record CM060201.1, read on the forward strand.
CCCTTAGTGGTTGAGATTGCAGGAACCAATATAACTGTAAAAATAGATCTTTAATTGATTATTAAATTGAGATCTATACTTACTGTGTTTATCATCTCCAGTAAAGAGACGTCTATAAGCTAATACCATAGCTAATGGTGAACCAAACATAAAGAGATCAGATACATCAAAATCAAATTGGAGATTTGAATCAAAATAACTGCCAGCACTAGTTCTCCTTGATGTACCAATATCAGTCCTGTTCACATTTAAACGTGGTCCTGAGCTTTGTCTAGTAAAGCATGGTCGCTCTAGTTCACATTCTGGTGGTGCCACTTCACTTTTACTACGTTCTATTTTAATAGACATTTTATTTCCAGCAATTTGAGGTAAGTCTGGATCACTTTGACTAATGACACGAGATTCAGGATGAACTGACTTGACAACCTCGTCTTCATTTTCAAGACTATTGTGACTACCACACCGACTACGCATCTGTTGTGTAGATCTTGCTAAAGCATCATAAGCCATTAATGAGCCAGTTGAATCAGCTAAAAAACAGATCTGAAAGATAAAATTGAATTTGAGGCTTTCATCTGATATATATCAAGTAAAATTCCAGAAACAATGCAACATTAGGATGAAAAACTGAACTTTATTAATCAGTCCTTAAAGATCTGATAAAAAATTGGCACATTTTCTAGGTCATGAGAATAATCAACTTATCAAATAATCTGCCTATAACAATCTAGGATACTTTGTGTTTAATGTTTGACCGGTATTATTTGCCAACTGTTTAGAATATTTGTAATTAGTGAATAACTTAGAAAAACTACAATATTTCCATTGTAAATCTGTTTAAACAGATTTTTTACCTGTCCAGAAAATCCACGACCATCTTCAGATTGTAAGAATTCTTGGTAAACACTATTGACTTTAGTTATAACAGTTCCAACATGTTCCTGATATTCAATACTTGAAGATGCAAACAGACTTATGGCACCAAGTGGAACAAAGTCTTGATTCATGGTTAAATTGCTTTCAAAATTTGGACTTTGGCAGTCTAAACCGAAGGGACTGAGACTGGAAATAAAAAAAATTTAATAGCATTTATAGCATTGTGATGCTTGTTACCTACAAGAAAGATTTAATTCTGGTAGGGGTAGAAATAGTCCCCATGGATTTTTTTTAAGGGACGACTTGAAAATTTTTACAGTTTATAGATGTATAAACAGAAAAAAAAATTTGTACATAAGTGCAGGTCATTCCTTATAATCAAATCAACTTGATTAGATGATGTTTCAATATTTATTAAATATAACAACTTAAGGCACTAAATTGGTGCATATATACATAACATTTTAACATAACACTAAAATTATAGTCTTTAGGTGACAGAAATTCTTAGGGTATATGGTTATTATCCCCATGATCATTTGATTCAAGATGTAGAAACAAATGACATCAATAAACCCCATGAGAAAAGTATTGTATTTCCATTCTGTTATTTTATGTGATTTGTGTAAACAATCAGAACTTAAATATTCTAGTTTACCCTATTAATGAATCAAATGATGGATATAAAAATACTCTAGTTGTTACATGAGCCAATAAATAAATCATGCCACTTGTGCTACAGGCCCTTGACAATAAAAATTCAAAAATGGAAAATTACAGAAAATGAGATTAACACTACATGGCATTGATTGCCTTAAATAGCCAAATAATAGCATAAAAATAGGACATAAAACTCTATTTAAAACTCTTATTTCTATAAATATTATACGAAAACAAGTTACTAAATATAAATATTTCTTTCCTTTAATAGCCCATATCATTTTATCTGATGATGGTACTTGTAAACTGTTTGAAACATTATGTATTTTCTTACTTTATTACATAACTGTGCTTATTCCATAATATCGTAGCTTCCTACGTTTTATTTGATACTTCTTCACTTGTGTTAATGCATGGAATTGGAACATCAAATTTACATAGATTTCTCTATACTACTATACCATTATTTGTGTCTGCACGAATTTGAGGCCAATTGATGTCAGATAGAAGACAATATGAATTTACTGACCTAGACAATACACTTAATGTATCAGCGCAGATTAATGGACAGGAGACCAATCTAAAAGCTATTTGTCCCATAGCAGCTTGATAATGACTCTGTATAACAGAATCAAATGTTGATCTTAATGTAGCAAAATCACTCCTTTTAGATGTGGTTTCATGTGATGAATCTAGAATACTGCCTGAAAATATAATCAAGATATTTTTCTTTTGAAAACTTTTAAAATCATTACACTTTGTGTATATATGTGAATTTAGAACATTTACTGTTCAATTAAAGCTTGGATGTCTTAAAATATCAACATTTCACAAAACATGATCTGATGCAACATAATCCACTTCAGCAGTTACAAAATAACTTTTAACTGAAACTGGTCTGATAATTTAATCAATCTACCAAATTAAAACTATTTATTGATGGTTTTAACTTACCTCCATGTAAGACTATAAAGAGTACTTTAGTAGGACATACTGCTGATGTAGGAGGTGTAATATCTCCACCACCAGCAACATGACCATCTAAACTATATATCTGACGAAAATGTTCCACTCTTCGACCAAAATTAGATTCTGTAAAAAATAAAGGAAAATTTTGAAATAAGAAACAAATTGTATGAAAGATAATATTCGTTTTGGATGGGAAATATATTTATGAAACATGATCTTAGATCTTTTTTTTAGAACTTGATAAAGATCAATTACTTCAGTATCATCAATCTGCTTTCATTATTTAAAATCAATGTGGAGAGACTTCCAGGTTGTTATCACCATTCTGACATCTATACACCAACAAAGTTAGTAACAAATTGATAGTGAGTTGTATTTAATATATTTCAATAGATACAGTTAAATACAGAAAACAACTCAGTAATGTAAAAATAAGTAGAGAATTGACACTAATGAAGTTTTATTCAAAATATCATGACTGATATACTTCTTCATTAGCCAGTTATTGAATTCAGCTCAGTTGTCAAAAACTATATTAATTAGTTGAAAATTTATAGTGAGTTTTATTCAAAATATCTCAGTGGCATGTAGAAAACAGCTCAGTTCGTAAATTCACAGATTCTACAACAAGGGCTTTAATTTGGCTATCCAGTTAATTACAGAATACAAAACTAACAAAATAAGTGGATAATTGATAGTAAGTTTCAATTAAAACAGTTTCAAACAAAAAAACTGGTCATATAGTACTCTTTCGATGCCGATTATTCTATTCACTAAAATTTGTCATAATGGAGTATTAAATGATGCTCACCTTCAAGATTCTCACTCAGCATAGATCTAGCATCAGCATAATATTCATCACCACTAGATATAAGGTCCATAGAGGTACTTCTTGGCATCATAATAGTCTCTTCTTCCTCCTCTTTCTCCATTTCACCTTCTATAATTTAAATAAATATATCTAACAAATACACATTACAAATACATCTAACAAATACATGTACATCAAATAAATACATCAAATAAATATACTTCAAATAAATACATCAAATAAGCTTGTAAACCTCTGGTCATCCTATTGATCTGTTGGTATTGTAAATCTCATAAACACACTTTCCATGTCAGTCCTGAGAGTTTTACATATAAAATCAAAAGAAATGAGAGCAGTGTAGAATACAACTGTTTCCAATATATGGTAGCTGCAATCCCTTGAGGTTTAGTGTTTTAAACATCTTAAAAACGTATTTTTTATCCTATACATATTAAAATATAAATAGATAGAAATAATCAGAAAAAAATTCTCATGTAAATTCAATGACGCAAAACACTTGTAGTCTATGTGACTGTACATTTTAATTAATGATAAATGCCATATGGTTAGAATTGATTCAATTACTATTTCTGTATCTGAAAATAGAGTGGACAGACAGCTCATGTTTTGCTTGACTATAGTTATATCTGACTCTCTGAAACCAATGAGTATGCCCTGCTTTTACTTGGCTCCTCTAACACAGGATTTAAAATTTTATAAGTTACTTGACATTCTGTGTAATGCTGTCAGTTATCAAATTTATGACCAAAAACCAGATAAAATATATTGCACAAGATGATAATAACAATGTATTTTTAGAATGCTCCCATAACCTGTTAACTCAGACCTTAATTTTCATATTTCAATTGAAAATACAAAAATGAATAATTGAATATTCACAACAAATAAATCAATAATACATAAATCAGTGCTACGACTACTGCTAGGCTGATACTGTTATGCTAAAAAAAACCAAACAATCAGATTATGAAGTGATTATTGAAAATACAGTGTACATCTGAGCACATTACATTTTAGAGTCTTTAAGATAGCAACATTATACATCTTATCAAGTTTTCCTGAAATTACAGGAACTATAGGTATTGGTCGGGAGAATAGAAGATAAACACAAAGGCTAAAAAATATATTCCTTGATATAGCAGAGGGATCATTGTATAGGAACTACAAAAAATTTTGTAGACAAAATCCAATACCTTCATTTACTTGCATGCACTTAAGCATTAAACAATAATCCCAAATTCCATATATACACTGGCAGTGCCAACAGTGTCCGAGTATACACAGATGAGAAGAAAACTTCTGAATCTCTGTAAATTTCAGGGGATCATTGCAGGAACCACAGAAAATATTCCAGTCATAATCCAATACCTTCAATTACTTGCATGCATTTAAGCATTAAATAATAATCCCATATATGTCATAGTTATAAAGGAATATCAAGAACAAATAGCTGATTAATATAATATACAATAACTGATAGAATACTGTAGACAACCTGTCTGTATATTGTCACCTCGTAAGAGTTTCTAGACCTAGGAGTATATATTGAAAGGGAGGGAAAGAAATCAATATCACAATAAGACATAATGAGTGTGTATCTTATGCTGAGAGCACTAGAATATATTACAAATGTACTTCCTTTAGTAATATTGGTCATTTATGTACAAGTAAATTACATGAAAGACTTAGCTTGAAATGGAATAATTGCAAATAATTTCACACATGAATTTCAGACTAAATTTGATTCCATTTCAATCATTAAGAATCCTAAAACTTTCTAGAATATCAGAGAGTAATTACATAGATAGAGTTAAATGGACAGATCTGCTTTTTATTTGACAAATCATACTTTAGTAAAATTCCCTTCTTAGGTATAGTATATTTTTTTGTGCATTTCTTGTACCGGTACTTCTGAAAAACTATTTCATGTTATTCAAAACCCAAATCAACGTCTTAAAAGACGCAATGTCCCTTTCAATAATGTTTTCATAGCCTTTGTCATAGTGTTAAAGTTTCAGAAGAAGAAAAGAAAACAACATATAATATATTCCATTAAAACAAGTTTTCAGATGAATTTATAACCTCAAGATAATACAGGATCATACACAGACAAAAATCAATTTTTGTCTCTTTTTTGATACAGCAAATATACAGACAAACCTGATTTTATTTTAACACATCTTACTACATTTCATTACTAGCTTTCAATTATAAATTGAATATAAAGGGACAATAGAATTTAACACAATATAAAACTCAATTGGTATTGAAAATATTGTCTTTATTGGAGTACTGCATTTACATTATTGATGTCTGGGTCAGGCAGTGAATATCTGGTCAGAAATGAAAAGAAAATCAGACTGAGTTTTATGTCCTAATTAAAAGTACTTTTCTTGTTTCTATTTCTGCTTCTAATACAAGCAGTGTTATTCAGTGTGTATTGAGGGAAGCAACTAGACATGATTTCCTTGTTACTGCCACCAATCTGTATTCGACCATATTCTACATACTTTTTATTTGAAAGAGTAAAATTTCTTATTGGTGATCAAATTTGACATAAATTGTTTTAGGTGATCAAATTTGACATCAATTTTCTCAGGTGATCAAATTTGACACATGAACTCACTTGCAGATATTTACTCAGGAACACAATGTTAAGACTAAGGGCATATTTGTCACAACCTGTGATTGTAAACACCGTTTGATACTGTATTATATATTAATGTTACATACAATAAGTATATTTCCCTCAAGATTGCACATATATATAGATGTGTCCAAACTCCCCCATAAAATCTAGGGGAACACTTTCCATCTGTAAAAGCTACAAACTGATCTGGAAACTGTATGAAGTCATGTGTATGCAATGGAATCACTAATGCATATTTAATCACATCATTGGCATACTGGGATTTGTTATAATCATCTGCCTTCAGGTCGTGCCAGTTTTCCCTGAAACTCACTAAAAGTAATAAAATTCTATTGATCAGCCTCCTGATTGTGATTTTTATCTCATCCTTTTTCATACTTTGACGATTTTCTGCTTCACAACATTTTCATCATATTTAGTGGTAACTTTTTAAAGGCTATAGGCTTATTTGATTTTTATTATGATTAAACCTTAGTGATGACTTGTTAGAGTAAAATAACAGAAACAACAAAAAAGCTAAAGGAACACTTAATTCTTGCAATAACTTAACTGTGTTTCCACTTAGAATTGCGAAGTAAAGCTAGCTTTAGTCTCGATCAACAAGTGATGTACAAGACTACCAAAGTTGCACATGCAATCGTTAAGCTATTGCTGCACAAAAAACATCCGGCTTTAAAGCTAGCTTTCATTTGGCCCCCCGATAAATTGAAAAACGAGTAAAATTAGGCTTTCGCAATTTAGCTAGTGGAAACACAAAAGCAATTTAAAGCCAGCTTTTTGTCCCAAGTGGAAACATAGGTATTATATAGCAAAATAATGGTAAAGGCAAATATTATCAATATAACCACTTATGAAACATTAGAACTGATTTCTTTCTCAATTTTAAATCCAGGTTGAATTGATTTATAGAAGTTTTTATCACTCTAAAATAGAAACTGCCTCTTGACTGAACTTTTAGACACATATCTGGCACCAAAATTAGAAATAGCAGAGATATTTTATCAGGTTTTTATTGACTTTTCAGCCATGAGATGGAATTTCTATAAGGATGGATGTGTCAATAAATGACAAGGTGTCCATGAGGATTAAAGTTTCTGTCACTTCATGTCTTTCAATAAATACTTTTACCTAATTTGGTTTAAAGTTCAAAGTTATTTTTACAGATATATTAAACAGATTCATCAATCACTGTCACATGAAAAGACTTTTTCTCCTTTCATTTCATAGATTGTCCATGTAATTTTATTTAAGATCCACAAATATTAAAATCACCCCATTTCCTTAATTTCTAAAAAAAACTACTATGGAAGCACCAGGTATCACTATCAAACAGTTATGATATACTTAAACAGTATATTTTTGTGTAGGAAGCATATGTCTGTGTTTATTTCTAAAAGGTGATATCATAAATGGAAATTGAGCTTCAGTAATTAAGCAATTATTTTGATCAGTCCATCTCTTTAATCATAGAGAGTGATTATTACTAAGTAATGAAGACAAGAATTTCAAAGACCTTTAGAATTCAAAATCAAATGTCCACATTTATAAGTTTCAGAAACTAGATAAATAACTCTTTGATTTTTTTTGATGTTCATTGGTTAATGACAATGACATAAGCAGTAACTAGAAGATCATACAGAAACTGTCTTGACATAAAGAGAATACTAATTATATCTATTCTTACAACTTCCAGTCTCACATCAATAAACCAGACCTAAATAAACATGATAAGCTATGTTAACCATATGAAAAGAATGTCGTAGACTGGCAGTAGATGCTATTGATGAAATTTCTCTCTAAACCATTTTCACCATATAAAGATAACAGAAGTATAAGATAGTAGAGTCATGTCCACCAACAGATTGATGGCCATTTACAATATCTTGTCAATAAACAGAGTCATGTCAATCAACAGAGTCATGTCAATAACACAAAAAGAGTTATGGCCTCTGATAGTATCTTGTGAATCAAAAAGAGGTTTGTCCAGGAAGAGTTATGGCCACTTACAGCATCTTTTCAATCAACAAAGTCATGGCCACCAACAGTATCATCATGAGAGTCATGTCAATCAATAGAGATTTGTCTGCCAACAGTCACGACCACACACAGAGTCTTGTCCATCATCAGAGTCATGGCCACCAAAAACGTCATGGGCCTATACTAGTTAGTATAAACACTGTCTCAAACCATTTAAGATAGTAATTCAAGCAGTGTAGCCCATACCATTATTTCAACTATTTTAAGACAACACAGGGTACTTCTGAACATAATGCACTGTTATTTTAGGTTACCTGTTATACGGGATCACATTTTTTACTACCCTTTATGTAGCATTGATATTATTCTTCTTGCTGTTAATAGCAGACAAACATGAGATTTATGACTTGTGTTTAAACAAAACCCCATAACCCCAAGAGAATAAAAATCAAATATATGAACAAGTTATGATCATCCGATATCATTGTAACAAAGAAGAAATAATGATAAAACATTATTTAAATATCAAGCTCATTTGTGTAATGTCTATTCATCATTTTCATTAATGCTGGTATTTGATGTATGTTTACTAATTATTATGATAATGATTTGATTTTTCATGTATATAAACCATACAGAGATATATGTACGTAAATGTATAAAAGTATTTTTTGAAATATGTCATCCAGCCTACAGAGATACCACATTGTTATGAATATACATATTCATTTAGATATTTCAGTTAATGTCCAGCACAAAATCTGCAGATCTAAATTCTCTTTCAGTAGAAATGAAGTAAATTTGATGTCAGTGGAAAGGGTTAAAAATGCCCTGAATTCTACACTCAATGGATTCTGACCAGCCTCAAATACAAGAATTAAGAGTTAAAAATTGTGAATCTCAATTAACCTTTCTCAACATAGAACCAAAGAGGTCAACCATCATGTTTCTAAGTCAGCAAAAGTAAGTGACAGTTGAAATCAACCAACCTAAAATGATAATTTTATGAAAATCATGAAGTAGCATTCCTGCAGAATGTCTCTTTTCAAGATTATGGTACATTTGTCAAGATGGAAAAAGAAAATTAAAGATGTTCCTATCCAAATTAGAAAACATCTCAGAACTTCCTTGGACATTATGGTGCCAGCATGTTATCATTGCCGTAAGCTGACATTTACCAAAATCACCTGACTTTTAACCAATCACTTGACACAAATTATAATTGACATTGTATTGCACATTTTCAAAATGCAGTACTGTTTTTTGGGGGGAGTTGCATTTGATCTTTTTGATGCATGCTGTTGCATTACAAATAACAAACAAGTCATCAAGGTTAGCCAATAACTCAACAATTTACTTCAATCCTCATCTGAAAAACCAATGACTTTCTTTTAGATTTTTTCCGGCTTCACCTCCAATAATCAAGAATACTTAAAATTATGTTTTCTTCAGTAACAGAATAATCAATCAAATTTTCTATTAAATTGTCAAGTTTCTTTCACTTTTCTCAGCAACTGAAACGTCAATCTTTAAGATACTTGTTATTCTTTGTCCAGGTTAGGTCTGAACTAACAATGTTAATTCACATTCTTTAGAAGTCCCAGTTAAATTGGGATTATGCACCATATCTCTCTTCAGACACAAATTGCCATAACTGTTCTTAATATACAGATGTGATGTCTCCCTTTCAAGTCTGTGGATTATTATCTGACATAATGGTACTGACAAATGGTCTCGAGTCCAATATTGAGATCAATATTGAGACTGCAAATATTGGAATCCAGCTTGTTACCAATATCATTAGGCTTGTAGTAGGCTGTCATTGTTTTATGAACATTATTTGCCTATAACTATTTAAAACATAATCTGATTACAATTTATTGTGTATCCTTTTTGAAATTATAACTCAGTTATACTAGACCCAGTAAATCAGTGACAATCCATCTTCAATAAACAGACAAACTGATTATGTACCATTCAAAATTATCAATTTCTTCAAACACAGAAAAATGTGGGTGTATAGAGCCAGAAAATTAAACCTGACATTCACTTTCATAATTCAATTCTAACAATCTTTGAAATTTATTGTGAAATGGTCTAGCTGAAGAGTATTTCACAATATCCTCCCACTGTCTAACCACTAGTTATTTCAAACTACCACAACCTCCACATACAAACTAGAATAAATACCAGTCTAATTGATACATCACCCTTATCAGATATAATACAGGACCGTTTCGCAATTCCTTTAACCAAACATACCTTTGTTTCAGAAACAGGAATATTTTGAACTAATCAGTAAATATTGTTCATAGCTCACCATAATTGTTTGAGCCACTCTTATGTTCTTACTTTTCTATGGATGGGAGGTAAGATTTATCTGTACACACACAAAAGGGAATCGTTGGTGACACGATGTGATATACCTGTGGAAAACGTGAAAATTTTTTAATAAATTACTTAATAATCGAAATATAATGGCTGGATAAGCAAACAAAAGTTTCGGTCAAGGTATGAGACTCATACTATGAGCTACCATATTTACTTTATTGTCTATATCAATATCTTTCTTAGACACATTCCTTTTAGTAAGCTGATTTAGTGACAAAAAGAAATTAGACAGAAATGAACAGAAATTGATTTTATAAATTATGCTTACTTTTACAATACCAACTAACTAACAAGAAGAATTACTAGCAGATAAATCATTTGAAAACCTTTCATGTCAGCTTTGACATCTGTACACTGGTTTAAGTCCATTTGACCGATACAATCTTATATATATACATAAAAACAACCAACATTGGTTTTATCAGGATTTTAAATCTGACAGATCAGATTTGAATATTATACAAATGAGAAAGAAAGTGGTTGACTTCAGTAACTATTAATAGCAAGTTGTGTTTAAATGATGACTTTCGTGACATGGCAGCTCACAATCGGTTTATTAGAAAAATAAACTTATTCCTAAGGGGTTCTTTTGACACTTAATCCCTAAGAACAAGGATTTTACTTATCATAAAACCTTCAAGCACTGGTACCAGTCTGGTACATAGTTTATCCAATTCAGAGATGATTTCAATAATATTCAATATTTGCCCTGAACAGTAAAAAATAAAATGGCCATTGTAATAAGCCCACATTTATAATGGCAGCCAATTTGTGCACGAGGTTGACAAGAATTATTGGTAAATGAAAGATTACCAAAATACATCAAGAAACCAGTTCTATATTGTGAACTCAAAGAAATAAAAATGGGCAATAAATCACAGTTAATATTTTTTAATTGGTCTGGTTTTCATTAGAGTACATCCTTTGGTGATTACGAAGACTAACGCCAAGTTTTGTTAAAATCCATAAAGGAACAACAAGGGCAGTAACTCATAGTAAATATTTTGTGATTGGTCTAATTTTCAATAGACTTCACACTTTTTTACAAAAAAACTCATACTAAGTTTCATCAAAATCCATCATGAAACCAGCTCTCTAACAATTGTGGACAAACAGATGAAAAAGCTATATACGCCCACATTAATGTGTGGGCATATATAAATTGATTGATTGATTACACATAAACATATGTTATAGGTTGTAGGATGACTATAGAAACTTTATTATCTTACCTTAGTGAATTAAAATCCACAGCAGTTAAAAATGTACATTGAGACTAAATAAGTATAGCTAGTGTTGAACAAAGATTTTTTGGCAAAACTGCTTCATCTTCATTTTCAGATGTTCCAGAATACCTCATGTAAGAAGGACTATGTATTCTGATTTTAACATATTAACGCTAAAAATAGTGAACTCCACTGTAATCCTGTGCCAGTGCCTTCTGTTAAATAGTAACTTGTTACTTTTCAACCACCCTCATCTCTAATTATTTCATGTAATGGTGAGAGTTCCTGCAAGTCCATAACTAATTAAACTTAAAATATCAAAGGTTCCAATAGTTTGTAAATTACTAGCCACATAAAGTTACGGCAAAATGTCTAAGAGTCTACATAACACTTTATTTCAGAACCATGAGAAATCTTTAAAACACATTCCAAATTACAAAAATCGCAAATTGCAGGCAATTTGCCATAAAAAATCCAAAGTCTACAAGAATCCTAATGTTATACTCAACAACAAATTCTTATTCAGTTTACACCATAACATATTCCATAAATAATGATTAAAAGATTTGCCATAAAAATTCCAGTGAGTGTACAAGACTGTGTGGTTGTTTTAGTTTACACTGGTCCAAAATATATTACATAATGTCATAAATATTCCAACAATGAAAAGAGTTCCACTCATCAAAAATACTCTTTACAACATGTTTATATGTATATACTGGTAATCAATGATATTCTTGTTCTACTAATATAAACTCTCTATCCAATATCCAGCTCTCAATATAGCGCCATATTGGGAATATTTCAAGACAGACAATTTGACCTGACTGCTGCCACAAACGACATTCAATTCTTTTTAACTCCTACCCTAATTCCCCTAGCTCAATTAGGCCATTAAAATAAATGAGTTTTATACAAGTCTTCTAGTAGGAATAAGATAAATCTAACACTGGACAAGATAATGTCAGAGGTCACTGACCAAATAGAAAACAATGTTAACATACAGAGAATTTCTGTGGAATAAGATCTTACAAAATATATGTTATCTAACGCTCATTTAATGTCAGGCAGTTATTTTACAAAATGTAGTAAGAGACAATTGCCTCTGAACAACACTTGATTCAACAGGACAAGGATAGCTTATATTATTCAATAGAAAACAAACTTATATTATTCCAAATTAACACTTACATTATTCAATGGAGCATGAACATAACTTTAAGTTCTTAATCAACACTTAGATTATTCATTAGAGCATGATTATAACTTTAAGTTCTTAATCAACACTTAGATAATTCAATAGCACATGAGCATAATGTTCTAAAAAAACACTTGCATTATTAAATATGACCATAACATTGTCCTCAAACAAAACATATATTTTTCAATAGAACATGAATAACTTGCATTATTTCATAAGACATGACTAAAATTGTCTTCAAACAACACTTACGTTATTCAATATAACATTGTCTTGAAGCAAAATATACATGAACAAAACAAAATCTCAAAACACACAGGGTAGGAATAAATCTCTGCTTCAACCAATACTTACATTGATCAAGAGGACATGAACATTAAATGTCCTCAAACAATTCACTTACATTATTCAATAGAACATTGTCTTGAAGCAAAACATAAATGTCTTGGGGCATAATATAAATGAACAAAACAAAATCTTTAAACAAAACACAAGGTATGAATAAATTGTTGTCTTCATCCAATCCAATACTTAAATTATTCAATAGGACATGAACATTAAATGTCCTCAAAAACAACACTTACATTATTGAATAGAGCATTGTCCCGAAGCAAAACATAAATGTCTTGGGGCATAATATAAATGAACAAAACAAAATCTTTAAACAAAACACAAGGTATGAATAATTTGTTGTCTTCACCCAATCAAATACTTAAATTATTCAATAGGACATGAACATGTCCTCAAAAACAACACTTACAATAGGACATGACTACATCAATGATTTCACCCACTAACCACATTATTAAGTAGAACTTGCACTATATAACACTATCATTATTCAATAGAACAAGAATAAATTGTCTTCATGCAATGCCTATACTGTTTACCCACAAACCACATTATGTAACAGAACTTGAGAAAACACTATACAATAATAGCATTATTGAATAGGATTTGAATAAAAGTATCTTCATGTTTATCTTGTTCAATAGGACATGACAAGATCCTTGTCTTCACCCACAAACCATATTTTTTTAATTGAGAAAACACTATACAACACTAAACCCTTTGTCAATAGCAGGACATGTAACTGTACATACTGGTGGTACATCTGTATAAAAGAACTGGAAGGTAAGGCAAATATTTTAATACAAATCTTTTCAAAAGAAAAATAGAAAATGTAAATATTTTTCTTCTGGCCTAATTATAAACACATGTGTACTTATGTTATCAGTTTTACTTTAATTATTATTTTGTTTAATTACATTACAGCTTCAAACTGAAACTGATATCACTTTATCTTAACACAGCACTTTCTGTTTTAAAGAGGAGAGCCGCGGTGGCTCAGTGAGATAGACACTTGCTTGTTAACCTGAATGTCCAGGGTTCAATCCTGGCAAAGGTTGAGATGAAGTTTCGGATTTTTCAACCAAGTTTCCCGATGTCAGTGATGCAGGTCGGAGGGATGGACAATAAACCAAGGCCCTGTGTGCTACAGGCTGTGCACTTTAAAGATCCCTTGACAGTTGGAAATCGCAAAATGCCGCTGTCCTTGCAAAATTTCCCTTATTGCACACTGCATGGTGTTGCCTGTCTTCATTAGCCCATGAGGTGCAGAAGAGTAGGACGTAAAACTCCATTCATTTCGCTGTTTTAAAGGGAGCTAACCACTGAAAATGTACACAAAATATTGAAGCAGTCTTTTAACAAAGTCAACCCTCTTTAAAAGAATAGTCTAATAATTTGTTTAATCAGTTCATAACCATAATAACAATCTGTATCTCTTTTCACATGATAAACTGACAATATCTTAGTATTCAATTCCATACACACTAAATATTTTATGATAGTGGTAATGAACTGAACATTGGAAATTAAGCTTTATTGCCAATCGAACTGTTTCTTAACTAACTTTGTGAACACAAATCACTGAGATTATGAAAAAAAAGTTTCCCACTATTAACAAAAGTAATTTACTGTTAGAACAGGTATATTCATAGTGGCTTCACATATAATATCAATGATTTACAATATAATAATTACATTACATTACAATCATAATACACAATAATTCATACTTTCAAAATAATCATTACATTGCAATCATTATACTTTCCAATATAATCATTACATTACAACCTTACAACAAAATTATTACAGTGCAATCACATCATATACTATATGATTATTACATTACAATCATACAATATTTTCAAACACAATCATTACATTTACAATCATACAATATTTTCAAACACAATCATTACATTTACAATCAAACAATACTTTACAATCACATCATACTTAATTATAATTACATTAAATTCCTATAATTTTCAATATAATCATTACAAGCATATCATTCATTACAATCATAAAATACTTTCAAATACAATCATTACATTACAATCACATAATAATTCATGCTTTGCAATACAATATTTACATAGTACTTTGATATAAATTCATTACATTACAATCATATTATACTTTCCAAACTCCAATACAATCATTACATTCTATCACATCATACTTTCCAATACAATCATATCATACTTTTTTCTAATAACATTACAATCATATAAAAAAAGGTCAAAGTCTCTGGAGTATTACTTTATAAAAAACTTTGATCTTCATAGATATAATAACTATTAATCAGTCTCTTAATGAAAGTCAAATACTTTGAAAATATGACTGATTATTTTTCTAATTCTTACTCATTGTCCCTACACAAGTTTGACATGTTTGTAGCATTGTTTGCATTTGGTCAAAGGATTGATAGACCAAAAAAATTTGGTTTAAATGAATTATCTTTAATAAAAAATGGAACATATACACAATCAAATAAAAATGATGTAATAAAAACGTGTAAGCAGTATTTCTAACTTGAATTTGAAACTGACATGTATTTAACACATTTGAAGGATAAGAAAAACTTATTAATTTAAGTAATTGGGAATCATTCTGAACAATTTTCCATTTACTCAGGTCTAACTATCCAATTATATGAATCACCATCCTTTAAAAACATTCTCTACTAGTGTTATTTTACTCTAAATGGTGCAATTGAATTGTCAGTTGTTAGATAAGTTACAGATTTCAATCAGCAGAGGATAATAGTCCTTCACGATGTAACTTATACATGAACTGGATAATCAACATTTACTTGCTCTTTGGAATTGATTGTGTGAAATTATGTTACAAAAGAAAAATACAATTGAGCTAATTTTATTGGGTGTCTATACCTCCTCCTAAAATGTCAGCTAAACTTGGCAAGAACTGGATTGTTCAGCCACCAACAGGAAACATGAACAGGAGTTCTGAGACGGCATAGTTTTACCAATTATGTTTGTTAAGCATTTCCACATAGATATAATATGGGAGACAGGATTAATTTTAAATACTTGCAATGCTCTTGCAATGTTATATGTTCCATTGAACAGAGCCTGTTCATCAGAAAGTATACTACCAGGCCAGTCTCAACAAAAAAGACTAAAATTAGACATATTTATCAGAATTTATTTTTAATTTGTCCACATCAATTTTGGTCTAACAACAGGGCTCTTGCTCATTTTGCTTATTATACAGAACAATACATTGGTCTATGTTTAATTAGACTAGTTTTGGAGAATATTAGTTTATCCTAAGGGCTGAAGAAGACAAATTGAAGCCAAAACTAAGACAACTTATCAATAGCTGTTAATCAAATACATACTGCTGTCTCTTACTAATAGAGCTTATACATCTGGTCCAATTATATATGGTCTAGGTCTTTTACACTAAAGGTCATGTGAGTGTTTCTTTAACCAGACATGGCTAACAACTAAAGACCTGTTCAGAATTGACCATAGAAGTCATGGTGGCTCAGACATTTAGACAAGTTAGATGTTTGCTCGCTAACCAGAAGGTTCAGGGTTCAATTCAGTTCAAGATGAACTTTCTGACATATCAATCTGTTTTCATTGATGCAGGTTGAATGAACTGACTTGATAGTCTAGTTAATGAATCAAGACCTTGAGTAGGACAAAAAAAAACCTCTATTCAATTCTTTTTATTCACATTCTGACCATAGAAATCTGTCATTGTTTTAGTTCTCTGTTACTATAAACATCTTTTTCAAGTTTAATGAATACGTTTAACAACTGGATTTAAATACCTTTATGAAAATGGAATATGAATACAGTTAAAACCCTTTAAACCTGAAGGCTATCAGACCTGTGACTAGTTTGGCGGAATTGCCGATTTATCCTAGAAAGGGAAGACAGTCTATAGAGGATGGGGTTTGAAGGGCTTTCGCTGTATACACAACAATCTGACCTTCCACAATTAATGGTAAACCAGGTCAGCTACTATTAACTTTCTTAAAAGAGACAACATGAAAGGATACTATTAGCAATTTACTTAGAACTTTTAATGAACTCACAGTATGTAATCATATTCCACTGTAAACAAAAATTTTGTCAGGTAAATCAATGACATCTAAAATAAAATTAGTCTATCAACAGGTAAAATTTGTAGGAATCTTTATAATTTAGTAACTTGGTTACAATGTAGCCGCTGTTGGTGATTATTTGTCCCTGTTACAGCTTTCAATGATGCACTTATTCGTATTTTGACAAATGCCGAAATTGTAAAAACTTGTTAGTTTTTCGCATTCCAGGGACAGAAAAATAAGATAAAAATAGAGAAAAATTTTGAACAATTTTTGTTTTTAAGTGTTGTGTTTTATTTTTCTAAGGGAAAGTTTTTCAAAGATGACAAATTAGATTAGTTACATTTTGAATTTAAAAAGCTCTATAATGAAATTGTCCTACAGCAAATTAAATTGAAATTTCAGACAGACAGAATATGTCTATATAAAGTTAAAAGAAGATAATAAAAAGAAGGCAGAAGAACTAGTAGACAGTGACAAAACAAAATTAATATACTCTTGGCTCTCTCTAACTTCAATGATATACAGATAAATCTAGGGATATTACAGATTACTTAGTCTGTCTACCAGTAATAATGTCACATTATTATCAAAAGCCTGGTATATAACTTGACCATATTAGTAACCATGCTAGACATCCTCAAACATCACAAGCCAGACACATCCACAACCAATCTATACCTAATCATTTCATAACATAATATTTAATTAAATGCTTTAATTTGACATCAGATAGTAAAAGTAGGTAAATATTGTCTGTACATCACATTATAGTACCGATGTATGTACACTCATTTTTCTTCATATTAATACCGAATGAATTATGTATACCTGTGACTTTTCCAGTAAAGATATAGTCATTTGACGTCATAGTTTAAAAGTACTGTAGGAAATATATATTAAGCAAATAACTTTGCCGTCATATATGTCAAATACGCTTGGAAAGGGATGATAGAAATTCATTTTTTTTTCAACAGCTGAAGTTCATAAAACAAGGGCAACTTCCTGTATTGACAATAATTTACAATAGATTTTTATAATTGACATTTTAAGTAGTCATAATTTCTGTTTTTATAAAACTGATTTACACAACCCTTTAATATTGATCTATAAGTATAAGAAGAAAAGTAATTAATGTCACAGACATATCATAGATAGATTTTATAATGTGTAAACAATATCTACACTGAACAGACTTTGTATATGTTAGACCAAATAAGACAATACTTCTATATTGCAGACAGAAACTGGCACATTTCATGTCAGTACCATACATGAAACAGCAAGGCCAACATGCTTCTAATCACAAAATGATAAAACATATTTGACATTTTTTCCCAGATCTAATCCCGCCATTATTTTTATACATGCTTAAAGAAACTTTCTAGGTTTGTTCTGCTTTTATGGAGGTGTACAAAAAGCTTTATTAAATAAATCCCTACACCAAAACTAGTTATGTTGTTCACTTCACAATTTATACACTACATTTAGAATTATTTGTTTTAAAGGGGCACAATCTTGATTTTTAGGGGTCGTTTTGGGCCTTTGTTACATTTAAACAGTCCTCAGAAATACTCAAGCTCTATACTAAGCTGTCGGATGATTGTCCGAAACAAATCAAGCCTGGGCCCCTTTAAAACAAATTCAGATTGAACACTTATATATACTTATGTACACATTCTAAAAGTATTTTTCAAATAAAACTTAATATGTTTTTGATAATGGAATTTTGCCTATAAGAGTCTCCAAATATTAAGCCGTATATTAACGTAGACAAGGAACATTCTAGGAGAACAATCTTGAAAAAAAAAGTTTCGATCATATTTTTCTTTATCTACGGATTCCAGAAACACAAACAAAAATGTTCACTTGTCGAACAATCTCTGTGTGCCATCAAACAACAAACATAAGCAATGAACATTCATCAACTACATACCAAGTAGCAATTGACATTGACAGATCACATGAGACTCAAAATGGTGACGTCCAGTGGATCCACCAAAATAAATTTTGGATCATGTAGAAGGAGCAAATATGACTCGTTTGAATTCAAATCTATATTCACAAAATGATATTGTGAAGAAAACTTAATTGTATCGCAAAATTCACAGAAATAGTATTATTAAATTACACACTAGGGATATATCATTTTTATCAAATGTCAAAGGTTTATAATTAATTTTAAAGCAAGAATTAATTCTATTAGCATGATTCCTTTTAAAGACAATTTGTTGCAGATTTCTCCCCAAATTGAATTACAAGATAATAATTTGTATTTGAGAGTGGCTTAGGTGAAGATTATTGATCTAAAACACTGTAAAACTAGATCTGGGCAATTTCAATCTAAATTATTCAGCTATGGGTTATTTCACTTATTCTAAGGTAGATGACATGACCTATCCGATGTCTGCAGTGTGTCATTAAGGGTATTGGGTTAAATCTTGGCCTAGGTAGACATTATAGTATATTAGTATAACCTTGCAATTTTTTTACTTATCAGTTATGCAGGTTGAAGGAGGTGACATGTGTAAAGTGTGTCATTTGGATAGATCTCTCCTTAGTTTATAGGCTAAAACATGTAATGGTCTCCTAGCAAAATTTTGCAATTTGCACACTACAAGGCATCACATAGCCAATTTGGATTAGAAAGTAGGATATAAACATTCATAAACATGTAACATAAGCAAGAAGGTAATTGTGTCATTGATAGGACTCTATAATGATGGCTATGATCTTCAATATTAGCATCTTTAACCATCAGTGATCAGTTACAAAATGGCAGATTATCAACATTGAGTGGGTAACCTCTTGAGAAAATTTATAATATTTTAGTCACTCTGTATAATTCTTAACCCATTTGGGAATCCCTTTACAGAATAAAAAAATGTGTGCATTATATATGAAAATATAGGATATATTATCACTGACATACACTGATAGCATTGATTCACATCATACCTATTTTCAATAAACGAAAATAAGTGTTAATATGAAAATATCACATAGGTCATAAGACAACATGGTTTCAAAAATCAGTGACCTTATATACTGTGTTTAAATTAGAGGAATTGTGTAAAAAACGATCCAAATCAATGCATTTTTTGTCCCCAGTACTCTTGAAAAACAAAGAAAACCTCTTTACAATCCCTTTAAAGTATAAAGTCAAAATTTATGTTTTGCATATAAAGGGAAAGCACCATGTTGAAGGTTATTTTCCAGTCAAAAGCTAAATAAAAACTAAGATTAATTTAAAAAGGTAAGATAAAGAAATAAGAAGTTTCTTGCAGGGTGATTGGTAACATGTAATTGGTCCAATTTCTCAGCTCAAATGATTAAAACTTTTCAGATAAAAACCATACTTGTGACAAGCTCAAATGTGTTTTGACCTTTTTATATGAATTAAAAAACAACAGACAGGAAAAAAACTTTGATAAATCCTTAGAATAAGTTGTGCATTATTCATATTTTGTCTTTTTTCATTATGCACATAACATAATTGTTATTAGTGAAATATTACAATATATTACATTCCATTTTAGAGAATTTTCCATTTTTTGAAAAACTTTGAATGCCCAAAAATAGGTTTGAGCTCTATCACAAATACCATTTAAAATACTGTATCAAACAAAAATCTTTAAGACCAAAACCAAGTAGGAGCAAAGAAACTAGCATTAAAATAAATATTCTTAAGCAATTATACATGTATATCCACTTTGAAGTCTAATACCAGAAAAGTGCTTAAAATTGGTGAAAGTTGTTTTGTGGTTAAAGAAATAAAATAACCAAAAATAGAATAAAATAGTTTGACCTTTTCCTGTTACTGGTAAGATTAAAGAAAAAAAGGCACATTTATGTTAGTGTTACTATTAGATTACTTAGTAATCTACATGCACATCCTAAGGTGATAATGCTTTCTATCCATTTGTCAAGATATCTTGGCCCTTAATACTTTGTGTACAGGGCCAAGTATTGATGTGCTGAAATGCCTGTAACATAACATTGTTCAGATCCAGAATGCTGCACCAGATCCTTCACCTGTTCATCCCAAGTGAGATTTATTGTTGGAGATCTTGACAATGTCTACTCAATGTTATTTTTTGGGTAAAATTTGCATCATGGAGCAAAAACTTTGCTAGGTAAATGAATGGGAGAAAAAGTCTGTACATGTAACTTTTTTCTATATCTGTAATTTAGGTATGGACATTCAACAGTAACACTTGTATATTCAATAAGTATAGTCACTACACTAGTCACAAAACCAATATACAATCATATACAAGATGAATGTACTCACCTGAAGCATCAAAAAATTCCTCATCTGAATCAGAGTAGGATTCCTGTAATTGTTCTAGACTTTCTATTCTATAATTAGCTAATTCTCTGTTTGAACCTGAAATTACCAGTTATTCCAGGATATACTGATTGATCAATTCAATTCTCTTTGGCTTTTTCAAAATACTATTTTAAGTACTCTTAAATAGGAGCAGTTGAAGTCTACATTATTCTTTGTATTGAATTTTGCCAAAGGAAGGTTTTAGACTCTATCTTTTCCAAAATATTGAATAGTGTCACATATATTTTGAGCATCTACAGGCCTATTGGTAGAAATTTGATAAATTGTATTAGAAATGGTTATCTAGATGTCAGTTTTTCTTACTATTAACTTCATGCTAAAGATGTTAATTTGAAACTATTGATGTATCCACTTTTTAGAGCTTCTTGCTTTGAATCAGCCTTTATAATTCAAATATGATACCAAAAAATTGTCTATTTTTTTCCAAATATTTATCTTAATACCTACCCATATTCGGTCTTAGTGCAGAATGAGATCCTCTCGTTTCAAAATGCCCATTGATCAAAGAGCCAGAACCATCAGGTGTTTTGGAACCACCAAGAGGTTCTGTGCTATTAGTTGGTGTTTCAGCACATGGTATTGATCCCCTTTGATTGCTTCCTCTACTGTGTGTTCTATTTTCATTATCCTCATTATCCCCTCCTTCTTCTTCTACAGCAGCAGCCATTTTCTCTGCCAATGCCAGAGCTGTTTCTCTTTCTAAGTTCCTGATATCAGCTAAGGTCAGTCCATACCATTCATCTTGCCAGCACCAGGCTTGACGATGTGCTCTTAACATGGTTTTCCTTAATGCTGAAATGTTGCAAATGAGTTAACAATGCTGAAAAAGGCAACACCCATTCTTTGGACATGTATTTAATTGGTTGCATATTTTAATGACATAGAACTCATAGAGCAAAACAATTTATGTTGATCACAAAGGGTAAGTGAAATTACATTGGAAAAATCTCATTCATCTTCATCTGCATTCTAATCAGATTAGAAAACTTCGTCAAAAAGGCTACCAATTCCTTTCATTTTCTTGGAGACAAGACTCGGTCACTTACTCTACAATCGAAAGTTAAAGACTTACCAATGTCATGTATAAATCTCTCTATCTTATTCTGCATACCCCAATATTTAAACTCCACCCTACACACTTTATAAGCTGTCATAATGGCCCGCCCACTTCCTAATTTTCCTGCTTTACATGCTTCTGAGTATTCTTGTCTCCAGTTGTCATTGAGTGGGCCCCGCCCAGTTTTAATTGATTGATATAATTTTGGATCCTCCTCCTGTTTATAATCACCACCAGATATTGGATCTTTAACTATATCAAGATAATCTGAAAATAGTAGAAAAATTTGTTATTTTGAATGAAATAAAAATCTTAAACTGATCACCAAGGTATTTGCATCAAAAATTTTTTGAACCATTCAAGCAAACAAAATAATCTAGATGCATATTCATCAATGTCTTATGCCAGCTATGAACAGATACATTGACTACATGGTTAAGCAATTTACTCTTTTACATTGGCTGGCTTCAAGAAATGACATGAAATTTACCATATCTCAACCATTTGAAACAATTACAATTCCCAACCAATTGGTGTGGTCATTCTATGTGTTTGATAGTGTTTTGTTACAAAAAATATTACATCACTTACCAATAGTTGCTTGTCTTTTCTCAGTCGGTGACAATTTAAATACATTTTCTTGTTCACCACCATCATTAGCATAAATAGTTTCAATTTCTATTAAAAACTTCTCAACAAATGGACACCTATAACAAGTTTTGGTGTAAGGATAAGCATTCCATGCCTTTTCTTCTACTCTTAACGCAGACTTAGGTAATATAGCCCTAAACCACCCTGAAACAAAATAATGATTAATAATTACAAATATTTCTGTTGACTTTAAGGTACTAATCAGAGTAACAACAATCTAAGCCTGGAAATATACCAATCATCTTCATAATATAACTGGAAAATTACTACCAATATAATACATTTATATGTATAATGTTAAACACACTTACTACCAATATGATATATTTTATAAGTATATTGACAACACACCTACTACTAATATGTTATATTTTATAAGTATATTGCTAACACACCTACTACTAATTTGATATATTTTATAAGTACCGGTATATGAATAACACACCTACTACCAATATAATACATTTATATGTATATTGATAACACACCGACTACTAATATGATATATTTTATAAGTACCGGTATATTGATAACACACCTACTAGCAATATAATACATTTATATGTATATTGATAACACACCTACTACTTATATGATATATTTTATAAGTACCGGTATATGAATAACACACCTACTACAAATATAATACATTTATATGTATATTGATAACACACCTACTACCCATATAATACATTTATATGTATATTGATAACACACCTACTACCCATATAATACATTTATATGTATATTGATAACACACCTACTACCAATATAATACATTTATATGCATATTGATAACACACCTACTACCCCATATAATACATTCTTATGTACAGTAAAAGTCCTTCATGCGACCTCGCCCATTCTGCGACCGCTCGTTGTAAGCGATCGCCTCAAATTCCCCCCTATGATATTTCAATAAAATTTATGCTTATGAAACGACCACTCCTTCAACGGGACCAGCTACCACCGAAATTTAAGTAAATTGGCCAATTATCGCCTAATAAACGACCACGCTAATCATTAATTAACGCGAATTACTGTTAACAGGCGTTAACGAGTAGCATACCGCTAATTAATCCTTTAATCCGTGTTCAATAGTGAGTGAGTCATGTCACTCTAAATTGTCTTTAAATAGGCTAATACATCAGGAAATTTCATTCTCATTGAATTCACAATCAACATGTCGTCAAAATCTAGTATGTATATTGATAACACACCTACTAGCAATATAATACATTTATATGTATATTGATAACACACCTACTACTTATATGATATATTTTATAAGTACCGGTATATTGATAACACACCTACTACCAATATAATACATTTATAAGTATATTGATAACACACCTACTACTAATATGTTATATTTTAAAAGTATACTGATAACACACTTACTACCAATATGATATATTTTATAAGAATATTGATAACACACCTATATGATATTTTTATAGTATATAGACAACATACCTGGTGACTACCTATATGATAATTTCATATTAGTATATAGACAACATACCTGGTGACTACCTATATGATATTTTTATATTAGTATATAGACAACCTACCTGGTAAGTGACTACCTATATTTTTTTATTTTAAAAAAATTAAAGTATATATAGATAACATACCTGGTAAGTGACTACTAATTTTATATTTCATAAGTATATTGATAACACAGCTACTACCAATATGATATATTTTATAAGTACATTGATAACACACCTAATATGATATTTTTATATTAGTATATATAGACAACATACCTGGTAAGTGACTACCAATATGGTATATTTTATAAGTATATTGACCACTACCACCTGGTCCATCTTCATACTGTTCATTAACTAAAATTTCTACACCACTACCAGTACCTTCACTCTCTTCTCGGCTCTTTTTCTAAAAAATATAGTAATAATTAAGGAATTAAAATAGCCTGCTCCATGGCACCATGTACTATTCTTGCTGCTCTGGGGGAACTGATAGGGGAGTTGGTGATTGATTAATTTCTCTCCTCAAAAAGTAAACAGTGTAAGTCCTTAACTTTTTAAATCAGGGTTGGTTTGTAGAAGGTAAGTCTATTATTCTGCTATCAAGTTGTGTTGCTTTGATGTTCACTTTAAATTCGATAGGTATATAGGTTTAACGAACTAATTTTGATGGTGTTTGATTACTGAGTTGTATTCTGTATTTAACTGAATCTATTGAAAATATATTAAATATGACTCACTATCAATTGTTACTAATTTTGATGGGTTTTTGATAAATGAGTTGTTTTCTGTATTTAACTGTATCTATTGAAATATATTAAATACAACTCACTATCAATCTGCTACTAACTTTGATGGGTTTTTTGATTACTGAGTTGTTTTATATATTTAACTGAATCTATTGAGATGTTTTACATACAAATCTGAATGAATTGTCAACTTATTTTGATGGTTTTTTGTTCCTTAGCTGGAAATTTGATGGTTTTTAATTACTGATTATTTAACCGAATCTATTGAGTTTGATGTTGATTTGTCCATTTCATATTTTTTTAAATCCTTCACAAAATATTTCAAATGTCTAATGTCTTACTTATGAAAACCTATTGATAACTGATTGCAGGAACTTGAGCAATGAAAGCTAAATTATTTTTATAAAGAACATTCAACATAATCCAAATTAAGTTTTACATCAAGTCCTTAATGATTACCATGTATTGCTATATATTAACACAAGCTTAATGTTTTAATTACTCAATGTGACTTTCCCCCCATCATCAAATAAATCAACATTCACTTCCTATTTACAACACTTTTTAAAACCTATACATGTAATCAATTTGAAATGTGAGAGAGTATTATTTATTGCAATCTTATTTGGATTTACTTCTGATGACATGAATTGCCATTTAACACTGAAATGTTTCTAATCAACCTAATTTTCTTGACATTTAACGGATATGCTATATGTTTTGTTTGTATTGATTATAGACATAATGAGAATATATCTCATCTAATATCTTTGATATGCATTGGCTTCAGTTGCAGTAAATGTCAGTTTTAATATCAGTAAATATCAATATTGGAGAAAAGGAATACGTATTGGTCAATTAAAAACAGAGTATTCAGATATAGTTTCAAATAACTGTTTTACAAGTCTTCTGCTACATGTGAAATATATATTGATACAAGAAAGCAAAAACATAATGAGGAAACTAATTAACTATCTCCCATTAGGATGTCGTAATGTGCAATGGAAAGTTGGAATGAAGCAAATCTTATACAGTGTGCCTTCCATCTTGGTCCCTGCTTCTTAGGACAATCATTTTTTAAAGTCAAAATATTCAATATATGCGATGTAATTTTAACAAAAATGTTCTTTAAAATAAGGATCGCTCTGTTTAACTTAGCTATCATCATTTCTTAAAATCTTTTCATAGGATCAAATAAAAATATAGAAAGCTAACAACTGTTCACCAATTTTAATTACCATAAACTATTAACCTTTATAATCTACAGTTGATTACAGATATCAATTTGTTTATACAATTTTTTATTTGTATATTTTTAAACAGCTGGTCAATATGAAGTAAACTCAGATTTGAAAATTTTGCTTGAGATGATTTGTTTAAAGGTTATACATTAACAAGTATGCAGAAGTTCAGTTCATGACCACAGGCTCTAATATGAAAGTAAAATTTTGTGTCAGACAATCTAACCTAAAGATTCAAATCCTCTCACAATATAATTTTCATAGTTTCATCAGAGCCCAAAAATTAATAAATTTGAGAATAAAACCTTAATAAAAATAAAAATAATAAACTCTTTATTTTACATGGGTCAGAATTAGGCCCAATACGCAAGGACATGGTCCTGTCTCACATTCAGCCCATGGGGCAATACATTGGGAGAAAAAAAAAAAGCGAAAATACACAATACTTCAATATACGATTCGTCCAAAAATACACAAGTACATGTGCATCAAATGGACAGATCTATGTTCCAATGATCTTGCTCTTCGATAGCTGACTAGTAGAATATATCAGCAAAATATATCATCAGCTGGCATTAGTTTTTGCTATGTGTATCTGCAAGTGCATACCTGGTAATGGATTATGATAATATGTGTAAATCCTTCACAGACCATGATAAAGAGGACTAGCAGAGTATTACTGGAGAATAATTTCCAAACTATTCATGGAATCATTTTCACTCTAATAGCCTAATCTTCATCCTAAACAGACCTCTAAAAACATTTTACTCTTTGATTTAATCTTTTCTATCAAACACACGAGAAATTTTATAGCTTTCATATCAGAAAAAAAAAGAGAAAAAGGCCATAAAATTTGGTAATAAAACCACATCCACTCATTGCATTTATATTATAAATTACATTTAACTCTTTCATTTACATCATTCTGAACCTAATAGATGCCTATATCACCATCTTTTAAGTTTTCTTTTAAATGTGGCCATGATAAGCCTATTAGCCACCCATATAAAATATTTCAGCACTATATAATAGGCTTATACACTCGATTCCATATGAAACTACATATGGTTCTTACATGGAAATAACACACATAAACACAGTTCATAACCATTTTGAATAACCTTTTGCTTTAAATACTATGAATTTTGATAAAGGTTATGATATTTCAACTTAAGACTTGAAATCACATATATATAAAGGTTTAGACATGGCTTTGAATATGATTTGCATTACCACTATACCGCTTTAAGTGGGCGGCAAGAGCTCAGACAATAATTCAAGGGCTTACCTGTATCATATATAACTGAGCAATTCTATATTCATCTACACTCATAGGTAGTGATATCCTATATTCCTTCACTAACATTCTCAAATATTCTGTTTTTCACTGATTCTGAAATGTTATGCAAAAGAATTGTACATCTATATTTCAATATGTTGCACCATGACAATTTAAAGTACAAATATATACATTTAACATCATCTCTGATTGATACCTAAGTGATTGAAATAGGTTATGTAAATATCTATATGTTTGGTGCATTGATTTACACTATTCCAAATTTCAGTCTGAAGAGGTCTAATGGGTCTATATGTATCACTTATAGTGAGTGTTTGATGACATCACTGATTGTAAGAGCTGCAAATAATAGGGTTTTGCTATAGCTAAATCATAAATTCTTAGTTTATTGGAATTTCAAAAAACCCACAGACGTCTGACTGATAATTGAGATAGTGAAAATATCAGTGTCCATGATTACACATAAAACATCATTAAAATCCTCTTAAGTGGGTGAAAACACAAGTCCTACAGTTCACAGATGTGTTATAGAATGTTGATAACCTATGGAAATATTTCACCAGAAGCATTGCTTATAATAAAATTTAATACATTCTCTGATAATGATGGGAATTTAAAATAGAATTGCCTTGTTGAGATATATCAGAAACATGGACTTATGGCATGAGATAACCTCTTCAAATTAGATACAGAGATTTGTACAATCAAATTGTTAAATATCTTTCAACTTTTTATACTGTGTGCTTTTATTTCCATTAAACTAGACATTCTATACATGATTTAATGTCTGAAATACATGTCATTAGCATAGAATGATTCCATCTTGATTAGCTAACAAGCAGGGTTTGTTATTTATCTTCAAAAGGATGATAACACACAAAAACATCAATTTGTTGTTATATATCTCTTTAAAATCAATCAACATCTTGTTTTCTAAAATAACATTTATTGATTTTGTATATTTTCTTATGTTGCCGTAATTCCTGTTTATTATCTTATAACAGTGTCTGATTGGGAATGAAAACATGATGAAGGAGAAATCAATCATTCACAACACACCCAACTGTGTGGGAGTAAAAAATCTATTCATTTAACATGCCATGAACATCTCTATATAGCCTGTTTCATTTATTGCCAGCCTATAACCTTCAGGTATAAACTTAAACAGCAATTTAGTCGTAACAATTTAAGCTCATTTTGACTCGCAAACAGTTAAAAATTAACCTTGAAGACTTAGCTTTCTGTATTTCAGCTTTTTGTGATTGCTCACTGATCATCACAGCGTTTTAAAATTAATGAATATAATTTAAAGCTTTCCAATCAAGGGAAATTTTTTGTTCCCAATTTGAATAATCTTCAGAGGCATTATTATCAAATATCAATGACCTTTGTTATTAAAGTGATTGTAAAGAGGTTTTCTACATTGTGTAGTGTATCACAGCAATTGATAGCATCAATTTGTACCAGATGAACTTGATGGTGTCACTAATCACAATTGTGCTTGTGTGATAAGAAGCACATTTCTAGAATAAAATACATCATCAAAACCTTAGTTTTTTTTAGAATAGCTATATGAAAATCAGTATTGTGCTAATTAATGCTATTAATGTCCCCTATACAAAATTAAGAAATCTCTTGCAATACCTTGAAACAAAGAAATGAAAAGTGCCATAGCCATACTATACAGCAATATAAAAATTGAATGTAAACAACTTACCAGTAAAATGATGTTATCAAACTGGTACAGTGATAATAATTTGAATAATATTGATATTATTTTATAGATCAATATATCTAGTACATTATATAAACTATTAAACCATTTTTATTAGTTTTCTCATCAGATGATTATTATAGTCAATGTTGTTAATCATTATCATACTAGTCATTGCCATAGAAAATGACTTCATCCAATGTGTTAACTGGTAGTAGTAAATCCCATTATTGCTTCTGAAAATACATGTACAACATAAAAATATACCAGTAATAAATTTGATTCAAACCTATAATGGATGTTACAATCCTTTTATAAAACTGTTATCCGTCCTATGTATTTGAATGTTTAGCAAAATTATCCAATACTTGTAGAAAAAAAAAGTGAACTACCTGTACCATATTTGCGTTTTAATAATAAACATATTATCTAAAATACAAGCTCATGAAAGTTTCCATACGAAATTTTGATAGATCTAGCAACAGGGCACTCCCAATTTTACACCAAATAAGGCATGTTGAACTAACTACAAGGGATTGCATGTAGATTCATTTTTGCATCTGGATACAACCTATGGTATGATACAAGTGAGCCTACAAAATCCGCCTCAAACTATTTGTGGACATATTTCATTTAAGACAACATGGAACCACAATTAGTGAAATCTTTTAATCATAATAGTTTTGATCAAGTTCAGACACGAGCAGTTCTGAACTGCCTCAAGTTTGTGAATCTGTTAACATTGACTCTTAGAACTAGCAGGCTGAGACATAAAAAGCCTTTACAAAAAAATTGGAAAAAGAAAGATTGCATTCACACAGTGAAAGATATTTTTATATATACATATAATGTATTACAAGTTGATAAAGAATTATTAAAACTTAATTTACATACCTTTACATGTATAAATAAACTAATAGTATAAACAATGACTGTAATATTCTAGAATCTGTTATAACATTTCACTTCCAATATAAATAATCCACTCCATAAGGTCATCACAAATATATAAAAACTAGAACATTAAATACACTGTTGACATCCTTATTGAATTCCTTTAAGTCTGATAACTGAGTGATATTCTAAGAATAAATTGTCCACAATTCAATTGTTTCAGTTGTCACTTATGAATAATAATCATAACAGTAATCACTTTTGTTCCATGACATAAAATGGCCTCTTTTAAATTCTCAGAGTTATCACTTCTGATGAAAGAAATGACAGTTTAATATTCCCAATAAGTCAGAATTAAGGAATAATAATAACAATAATCATTGATAAATTATTCGTCAATATGATGGTCTCAGTTAAATTGTCTCAGCTTTCATATGCAACAAATTGATAATTAATTTGTCTCAGAGATTGAAAAGCTTCTGTTCACTAGAGACAGTTGTCCATACTGAGGAAATTAATTGTTTTTAATGTGTCTCTGCAATGAAATGGCCTCAGTCACACTACTTTTCACACTTATATCATCATAAACAGATAAGAACTTTGCTCTGAGGACAAGATATCCTAAAGGTAAAATGGAATAGCTTCTGAATCACTTAATCAAAAGATAACTGAGTGAAATGTCATGTGTCAATGTGAGCTCTTGCTCTGGATGTCCTTAGTTGAATTGTTCCTGACTTAATGTTTAATTTGTGCTTTCTTTCTCATCCATATCTACAAAGATAGAAAAAACAATTAAAATGTAATAGTTAATAAAATGACAACATGCATAAATGTACATTAAAGTCACAAGATATACTACTACTATGTTATTACTATGTTTAGAAACACATACAGACAGTTAAATGATTAACAACAAAGAACAGCATGGGTAAATAAAGGAAACCATGGACACATTTTTGTTTAAATGGACATTCTATTTTTTGGACAATTTGCTATTTAACAATAACTACATTCTGTTCTTAATTAAGACTTTTATAACAAAGCAAACTAATTTCCTTAAACAATATTACTCCCTCTAATAACCAAAGATCAATACCTTTAAATAACAGAACGCAATTTGATGGTATACTGCTCA
Source organism: Nipponacmea schrenckii (assembly GCA_030562195.1). Lineage (NCBI taxonomy): Eukaryota > Metazoa > Mollusca > Gastropoda > Lottiidae > Nipponacmea > Nipponacmea schrenckii. The sequence goes on from CM060201.1 coordinate 6,862,284, forward strand.
TAGGTTATATTAGAGTCCAATATAACCCAGGAGTAGTACCGGTATACCATCAAATTAGACACATGGTTTAAATAATAATTATTTTCATCACCAGGTGAAATGAAAGGATGAATACCTTAAAAGTGCCTTCATATCATTAAAAACATTAGAAGAAAGTATTTTACAAATATTTTTAGGTGTGCAACGCAAGCAAACTCCCACTTATTATTTCAATAAAAGGTGTTGATGTTTGTCAGTTTCCTCATGCATGTAACCTAGCCCTCTGATTTGATCCTATTAGGATATTGCATGTGGCATTTGTTTGAATGATATCTATATATAGGACAATATTATCAGTAACATCCTTTACTAACATAATAGAAGCTTCATATTTAAATATCATATATCTGATCATATTTATTACGGTATATCAAATTATCAAATATCAAGGCCCATAACAAATACTAGATTTGCTTCATTCCCAAAGTACTAAAACGCAATCATGTGCCAACTTATACATAATGTTGTTCACTGAAAAATCAAGATGAAATGAAATGAATGGAGTTTTACACCCTATGTTTCTGCACCTTTTGGGCTAATGAAGACAGGCAATGTCATGCAGTGTGCAATGACTGAAATTTTTTTTTTACTCAAATACTTAATTCAAACTTCATCTTGTCTTATCAATCCCATGGCTCACAAAAAGCTTCATCAAAATCCATCAAAATTTGTTGCTTCTATTGTCACACCTTTCCATCCATCAGGTTTATAACTTTAATAGAATGTATTGTTTCATCCTCTGCTGAGATTGAACTGGAACAGCTACGTAAGGGGGTAATGTAGGAGCTACATGTACATTGATTCTCCATTCCAATCTGGAAAGAATGGAAAGAATCCATAGCTTACAAAAACAATACCGGTAACTGGATTTATATGAAGCAATTGGTTGTCATCTAGTTATATACACACTTATTCCAACTTTCTGTACCATTAGGTGCACTGTAGAAAACTAGTATAACTGTACTATAATCAATTTAACAAGCCTGATAGATATTTTTCTGATATTTGAAACAATGCCCAGTTCAGTTCACAATACAGACCATTGATTGCCAAATAGTGATATAAATACACTAGAAAGCACTATAACTAATTGCATATGGTATTATTGTGTTTAATAATAGATACTCAACTGGTCCAAAATAGCTAGATATCAGCCCACATTACTCTCTTTCTGATTGTTTATATACAAAAGAAAATATGTGATCAATATTCTATATTTAACAAACTAATATCTTAGAATAGCCACAACAATACTATCATACTACGGGTATGGAATTCCAGGGTGCTTTCTATTTCTACTGTTACATAGTAGGATAGTTCAGAAATTTAAACAGATTATTTTGTCCAAAAAGAAACACTAGTTAATGATAACATCACATGAAGAAATGAAAGAACTCGTCTTGTTCAAAAATTTGTGTTAAGGCAAAAATTTATCAACAAAGTTATCTAATGCACACAAATGGTTTCTGTAGCCTAAGTTTGTAGCAGATTTAAAGTCTTTTCAAGAGTTTCCAGATAGCTGCAGGAACATGAGACAGTTGTTTTCGGCTATCTTGGTAATCACTTAGGACAGTAAGCTAGTGTGACATGATATACTTAACATATGCTGCACATAGTTCAGATTTGAATTTTCAATGATCATTTGCACTACATGCTTAACTTTTCACTTTGATGTACGTGTATTTTTATCAGAAACATTAAATTTACAAGTAAAATAAAGTGACAAACTTCAGAGAACTAAATGAATATAATGACATCATGAACCAAAACTCCTTCGTTCTATCTGCCAGGAACCTTACAACTAGGATAAGATTCCAAAATAAAAAATAAGGCATACCTACATTCCTAACTCAATATATCATAATGAAAACACTTAATAAATAATAAAACTACATAACAGTCAGCCTATTTGACAAGATTTACCTTGTTTCCATAGCAACCAGAAAATTTCAATATTTTCTCCATTGAAACTTAGTTCACAAATGACAAGAGAGTAAAAACTAAACATTAGCTCAAGAGCCTGCTATAACTAATGCATGAAGAAAATATAGTGCCACTAGTAAAATTGGTTGAAGGAGTTTTGTTTTTATTATCATAGGAATGGATTCATAATGATTTTGGCGCTGGTGTAAATAGAAGATTTAGAAATGATAAATGATGTTGTTGCTGGCGCTGATTTTAAGAGAGTAGATGGTTTATTAAAAGAGATAAATAAAGACAGAACTGTCAAATCAACATAACGTGACATTTCAAATCAATCGATATAAGCTAGGTTTTAGCATGCTTCCTTATTCCTACTCTAGAGACATGTACAGTAGAAAATAGCTGCTAGATTCATTATAGGCATTTTAGCTTTCATGTGTATCTGTCTTAAACCAATTAATTGAAGCTTTAAGCTTTAGTAACATGCAAATACAACAATCACATTGTTTCAAATAAAAGCTTGGTTAAAGCTTGATTTTAGCATTCTTATTCCTACATTAGAGACATGTACAGTAGAAAATGGCTACTAGATCCATTATGAATAGCTTTTATCTATATTGAAAGTCTTACACCCTAATCTGACATGTATTGTCTTAAAGTTATTCTGCAAAACATACAAGCAAAGGAACCACAATTTTTAAATAAAAGTGATTAAAGCTTGATTTGAGTTTGCATCCCTAGTTCATAAACTTATACAGTATATCTAAAGTTCTATAGTCCTGATTAAGTTGTCATGCTAACTAGACAAATACATTTTTTAAATACCTACTTTTATTATTATTTTCCACTGAAATTTTTATATATAATTTTCAAAAAAGTATCCTACTAATAGAATGCTATAGTATGTACAGGTAGAATCCAAAATGGATGTCTGCACCTTTAATCAATATATATCAGAATAATTTAGAATATGGTCTTGGGGTATTTGAAGTGATTTCAGCTGAAATCTTATTGATTAGTTAGTAAGATAAGAAAGAAGGCAATAAGAGAGAGAGTATATGAGTGTATTAGAAGATAAGTCTATATATAGTAAGATATAAACTGTGTATACATACATGGCAGTGTTGAAGAATGAAAAACAGGCTGAATATGGTATTGATTATTTCTCTAATCTCTACTCTCCATGTCTCCAGTCTTGAGGCAAACTAGAAATTATTTCAAGGAGCCTAGTCCCATCTAATAAACTGAATCACTAGCAAATTGATATTGTTTAAATAACACAAGAGTTTATTAGAGGAGTTAATACAAGGGGCAACCAAAGTTATTGGGATGAAGTTTTATCATAACAAAACAGAATTTTCACATCTTACGCTTTATTACAAAATCAGGATGTTCCATTTTATATTTTCAGCAAGCAACTTGCAATCTATGATCTAATGTTCTGGGTTAATTGATATTTAACCATTAAATACTCTTTTCAATAAAAGATGATCTAATGTTTTGAGCAATTAATATTGAACCATTAAATACTCTTTTCAATAAAAGATGATCTAATGTTTTGAGCAATTAATATTTAACCATTAAATACTCTCTTCAATAAAAGATGATCTAATGTTCTGTGCAATTTTAGGCATTATTACTACAATTTGTATCAATCTAGAAGTACTGGTGAGGTTTAAATTACTGTCACTACCTAAAAGGTATTTGCCACATATTACTGCATTTTGAATTGAAATACTAAAAGATGTGGGCCTGTAAAAAAAATTTTCAGCTAAAATCATGCTAATCATACAGTTTTAATCAGAAATTTATAAGATGTCCTTAAAAACATAGAAGGTATATAAATTGTGTTGTATATATGGGTAAGGATTCAAATATGAAATAACAATTTATATATTTACCTATCAGTTCTATACATACATCATGTTATCATTTAATGTCATAATGTTTATTGACCTGAATTCCATTTGTCACCTGGTCTAACTAAAACAATATTACTGTTGTTCAGTTCAAAAAAATATTTCAAATCCATTTCAATTATTATTTTTGAAACAGAATCTGACTTTATAGTAAGGTGAAAATGACAGCATACCTCATAATATGTAAAGATATCAAAACATGTGTATAGATACACATAAATTCAAAATTCAGATATAGAACTTGACAATTTCCCAGGTCTTCAAATTTGACATAAAAATGGGAAAGGGAATTATAAAAGGGGCACAATGCTTACTTGTTTGGCTCCTTTAATTCCTGAAAAACTTATTTAACCAAATCTCAAATGCCATTTAAATGGTTAAAAAAGGCTACTTTAAGGGCCATACATCCTATGAATTTGTTAAACTTGCTTATTATACATTACATATATGATACATTTTCATTTTATCAAACTAGGTGAGTTAATTAAACAGTCCATATTATCATAGAAATTTTCTTAATAGATTAAAGTGGCACTATGCCAAATCTAGTACATTATCAAGGTGGTTTTAATGTTTCAAGGAATCCAAGACAGGACGTCAGAGAACTTTAAGCTAATTCTATGATTTTTTTATATGAAAAAGGGACATCTAATAACATCCACTACCTACCATAGTTGAAATAAATTCAATCCCAATTCATACCATAGGAAAACAAATACCAAATTATCACAATCTGATGTAGGTTAGAGTAAATAGTCTGGCCATGTATTGGCAACAATACAATTCTTTCCACTAGTTACTGTATTAGTAAGTGATAGATGGTTACAGGTGAGATAAGGCTGTAACTGATTATCACAGCTTCTATACAAATTACAGGTGTGATATGACTGAACACACCAATTATTCCTGTAATTTACCTGTAATGATGTTGTTGTCTTTTACTACTTAGAGGAAGATTGGTACACAAATTTCAATAATGCTACAGAAATTTCAATTATGGTACAGAAATATCAAAGGATGGTAAACAGTGCACAAAAGGCTGAAGATTTCAACACAAAGAAACCATTGAAAATATAAAGTCATTCTGTTGAAAAGACATCATGACAAACAATATAATGAAAATATTCTATTTAATCAGGAAGAAAATTGGTTAAATTTGATACTTTATTCAGCAAGTGTCAAATGACACTGTCAATTGTTTAATATGACCCAGGACATTTTAAAACCACTACCGGTATGTGTTTGTATTATTTCAAATAAGTTCAAACGGCTGATAAATTAGAACAAAGGCAAATATTTGCAAAGTAGCTGAATAATTTCATTGATTTGTGTATGCTATGTATGCAAAGAGATAACTATTTTGAAAATCTTACAATATTACTGCTGCCTAGGATCTGTTAGTAAAGGTTGGATCTTTTAACATAAAGAGATAATGACTGGATCATTTAAATTCAGACAGTTCTACACAATATATCACGATCACTCAATTGACAATAAATAATAGGGTGAAATTCAATACAGTATCTGAATAAACAATTTTTTTTTTTTAATATATCTAATCTATTTTTCTATTTTGCTCTACAATTGACATACTGAACACTATTTTAACTGTGAAAATATTTTGTTTTTGTACAACTATACATTTAAACCAACAAGGACTCATTTGCTGTTTATTTTGGAAAAACATTAAAAACAAAACCTGGTCAGTTCCAAAAGTAACATACAATCCCAACTATTTACAGCTAGTGTCCACTGGTGTTTAAGGTTATGGTTTGCCAGGGATAGATTTGTGTCTTTTAAATTTGTTAAGTTGTCAAAGTAATACAAAAAAGTATGAACATATAGGCCTACTTTTGTATTGTATAAAACATAAAATACTATATGGATATACTGCTTGTTATAAATGTTATTTGTTAGTTACTTCTCTTGAAAACGCTTCTTAGTGTATATGAAACATTGAGTGTAATAAATCCAAGAAATAGTATATCCATATAGTATTTTATGTTTTATGTTATTCCTATTTCTATATGTCATATAAAGATTACTCTATTGTATATAAATTCAAAACATTCACAGGCGCTTTCTAAGGGTAAAGAGGTGCAGCTCATATCTACAAATGTGGGAAATTACCACAGGATTTTACATAATTTCCCCAGGATATAATATAATATGGCTGGGATTTTATAATTATTAGTACGGTATATAATATTCCCGGATTTAATATGTAAGAGATTTAAAATCCCCAAAATTTAAAGAATCTGAAAAAATGCTATTAATTTGTATCAACTTAATCAACCTGAATTTGTTTTGAAATGTGTTTAAGTCAAAACAACAAAGTGCACTGTATTCATTTGTAATTATGTAGTTAAGCCTTATTTTTTATATTGATTTATTTAAAAAGTTTAATTTCTTTTTCAAATAGACATTTTCATATGAATTAGTACATGATTAGTCATACTTAAGATTAAATGTCCCCAATCTTAATCTCTTAAAGCAACTGCTTTTACCACCACAAAACTATGAGTATTGTAATGAATATGTGCTGATTTTGAAGCCACAAATGCACAATGCCTTAGGCCTAGGCCTAGGTAGGCCTACTTTGAAATAGATTCAAACACATATTCTTAAAATTTACAATAAAAATCTTTTAGATATATCACATACCGTAGTTTGACACACCTAATCCTTTTGAAATTTTAAAATATATAAATATGTAACTGGAATCATTTGAAATGAGAAAAGCCATTTCTAGACTAGAGTCTGAGCATGTCAATAAATAAAGAATGAAATGCCAACTGGAATAACTCACATCTATTACATCAAGGTCATGTAAACCACACACATTGTAAAACAGTTAGGTCTACACATGACACATGCTGGATATGGCTATTTTCTAAAGGATACGTCCAGAGCTCTGATACTTGATACATCATACAGTCTCAAGAACAAATATATCAAGGCCAAGACTTAATTTCAAAGCAACAAAAATATGATTAACAATTAAATAAGCACGTCACATGATTAATGATAGACAAACTAAAAGGAATATAATAAGATCTAATATCAAAATAGGTAACTCGCAACCTCTGGCTAATCTATAGCCTAGTGTGCAATATCCATATTGAAAATATTGACATTTTAACCAACATGGCAACATGTCATGACATATAATATGATCTGTCAGAAGTTCCAGTTGACCAGCAACCTAAAACGGTCCAATAACGAAAAGAATAAAATTTCAAACCTTCAAGAGAGGTAACAAAATGGTCCTCTTTGATTTAAGTAAAGTTGAGAGTGAAACCGCATAAATTTCCACACAGAGCTCATTAAAATTCACCCATCATTTTGCAGAAGGCCATTTCCTGTTTACATTTTTTATGGAAGAGTGTCGCTTATATCATCCACAAAAAGATACATTATCTTAGATCATTCCACTTTTCAAAACTCATTTGATAAAGAAACAGAAATAATACATATTGTGAAAGCTAATTTAAAAAAGATGAAATTCTGAAAGAAATGACAGAACCACTAACGTCTTAAGCCATCTTTTCAGTCACAGATTGACCTCAAGACTAGCCATAATGATAAAAGTAATAATTTCAAATAGCAGGTGTTCTATGGGAGGCAACTCTATTTCTGGATCCCGAGCTACAGACTACAAAACCTTGTTTCTATCTGCATAATATATTCGAGTTTTTTCATCAACAGCAGGAAGCTATAATTATATTCTTATATGCTTGACGTTACAACTTATTTGAATAAATAATTTTGATTAGCCAAATCATGTTTGACAATCTTATGGACATGAAGTGGTGAAAAGAAATTTTAATTTAAACATCAAGTTCACAATGTGCATTGTAGGTCATCATCCAAGAAATGACCTCCCTTTGAAGATAACTCTTCAATGAAAATAGAAAAAACTGACAGCTGAATTTTTGGAGCAATGGACACAGAAATGGAAGAATTTGTTCAAAATTTATTGCAAATTTCAGATTTAAGGTTATAATTTAATACTTTCCAACGATTGCTAATTTATTGGTCTTTATTTTAGTGTAATCTTGGAAACAAACATTGGCAAATAAGATGAATTATATGTCCTTCTTGACACCACTACTGTTTCACATATGGTAGCAAAATGGCCATTTTCATATAATTTGAGAATTTTTATAGGTTAGAGTTTCTGTCCATCAACTCTTTATCTAGGATGTTAACATGACGTATTGATCTAGTCATGATGAAGGGAAAATATTAGATAAGATGATATATGCAATATTCATACTAATTGCATTGGACAGAACTAAGAAGGCAGTTTTTTATTTTTTAGTTTTTGATCTACTAGGACTAGGCCTGTGGCTTAGGCTTGATTACTACTCAAACTAGATGCCCCTAGGCTAGGTCTAGTTTTTTTTACTTTATCATGTTGTAAAACAGTTTTATGCCATCTCAAATTGCATAGAACATGCATAGCTTATCAACTGTAATAAAGTGTTCTCAGCGGGCTAGTAATAGGTTGCTAGACAGCTTAGTTAGATCTAATATGCATTGTAAAACTGAATAATTGATTGTAAGTTGTTTTTCAATTTCTAGAGTTCTGACAAAGAAGATGGTAAGAAAAAAATATAAAGAACATCTGGGTACTAAAGAATTAGATTCAAATATTAAAGATAAATTAAAACAAGTCATTGATAAATATGTGGAAGAACTTGCTCAATCACAGGTGAGTTAGTTCAAAACAGGCCTGAAGTTTTGTTTGGACAAATATTACATTGATTTGCAATAATAAAGTTTTATAAGTTATTTGAGCTATTTTTTTTTTCAAAGCGGAAAGGTTTTGTAAACATTGAATATAATAATATGTTTGTTCAAGATTTTGTTTCTATGAAAACAGAATTATTTTCACAAGAGGAATTTAAATGGCCAAAAATTCTGACTCGATGTAAACAAGTTATGGTAAGGGATAATGGATTTAGAAGATAAAAAAAAAAAAAAAAATGCTGGTCCAGACACACTATTGCCTTCTTCAGGTCCATATTTATAACTTGACAATCCCATGCAGCGTTCACCATCCAACATCGATTCCCATCGAATGAGGTGTTATAATGTATGTCACTTATGCAGTTTAAAGTTTTAAACGACTTGCATTGTTTGTGCTTTCAGGTCGAGATTACAGTTTTAACAGATATTAAAACAGAAGATGGCAATAAAGAAAATAATTCCATCAAAGATAATAATGTGAATTGTCAAAATTTTATTGATTCTAAAACTACAACTAACATAACAATCAAATCAGAACCCACTGATGTGAAATTAAGTGAAACAAGCGCAATCATGTCCCCACCAAAGAAACGTATTCCTAGAACTGTGGATAAAAAAGAAGCACCTAAGCGAAATATGAAAATTGAAGATGTTCTGGCAGCAGTTCAAGATTCTGATTGCACATCTGGTTTGGATGAACCATCAGATGCTAGTTCAGACTTTGATATGCTGCAGAAATTATCTGGCAAATCAAATGAAGAGGTTTCTGAATCTGCTTATGAAGCTGAATCAGAAACTGATCTTGACAAAACATTGACATCTAAACCTAAATACTTTACTCCCAGAAGAACTCATTTTAAATATGAGCTATCAGACAGTTTAAATGACAGTCTAGGGGAAATAACTCCTGTGAAACGTGGCATAATAAGTGACCATGAACTGGAGGATAGTCCAGTGTTCGCAAAAAAATCTGCTAAGCGTAAAAGTCTTGTGTCAGAATCAGGCAGTGAAAGTGATAATGGTGCTCTTATGATTGATCTTCCAACAATTAGCTCAAAGCATGAACATAATTCGAACACTCAGTCAGTCAATAGTGCTCAAAAAAGTGCCACAGAAACTGATAATTTTCAAAATGAGGAAAATAATGTTTTTTCATTGACTGATAATGAACCTCTCTCCAAGCGATTAAAAGAAGACCACAACTTTATTTCTGAATCCGATGTTAACAATACATTCCTTCCAGGGCCTAAAGTTGGAAAGAAAAAGGGCAAATCCCCAGCTAAAAAACTTCTTTTGAAAATAAAACGTGTTCATAATAATTCTTCAGACGACAATGACTATAATTACGAAATATCAGAATCCAATGATGAAGAAAGGACTCGTAAAAATCAGAAATCAACGGTGCCTAGTACTGACAGCGACATCATGCTTGTGTCACATGAGGCTGTAGTGAATCAACTGTTGTCAAATACAGACACAGATAGCGATGTTAGTGGTCCCGTGAACAGACAACAGAAAAATATAACTCCTTCTGTAATTGTTGATTCTGATGACACAAGCAGCACTGCCATTAAACCACTTCCTGTTAATAGAAAAGTCAAAAATAAAAAACCTCTCAACAAAAAGGTAGGACTGTGGTATGGTTACGATCATTATCTTGATTATTCTGATGATTATGATAGCAACTGTGAGTTACATCCCATTGCTGTTGAAAGAGTGTATAATGTTGTTGAATCTGGCAAGGTATAATGTTGTCCAATACAAACTAATGCATGACATCATCATATGTTTATGGTGATTTTCCTACTAATTCACTGCTCTGTTATGAATTTAAAATACTCACGTACTATGATGCTGTAATTAAGGGAATTGTATACTTTATTTCCATTACAAATTGATGTAGAATTTCTTGTGCTTTGAGGAAGTGACATGCACAAAAATGACTCATCTATTTAAAGGTACTTTCTGACCCCATATCATGCTGCTGACTAGACCGAATCATCTATTCACTCACTGCCTTCAGCAGAGATACGTAGTTTTATTTAGAGTCAACATGTCGGTTTAGCTGCTGACAAGTTTCCTATATTCTCATCAGGAGATGTACAAGGGGATTAACTTAAATTTTTTTTAAATGTAATATTAAGACAATTGAGTTGAAATAGAGGTGCTAGTACAATCCCTTCAATACAACCTGAATGCCTTTTATGTAATTCAAAAAAAGGTATTATCAGATGTGCATGAAAATTGTTTTAAGACTGTTTCTCTTACTCTGTAATTTTTCTTGTTTCACTTCTAATATTTGAACTGCATATAAATTTTTCATATTTTTCAAACACCAGTATTTAAATGTACCCTTCATTACTATAACTATCATACAAACAAGAGTAAAGGCTTAACTTATTCATGTAAGAAATTTATATTCAAATTCAATAACATTATATTCAAGAGCATTTTTTTCATTTAATTTTGATACAGAGTTCTTCTGTGAAAATCAGGCTGATATTGTGAAATCAATGAAAGCTATATTTACAGCCTGAATATATTTGGATTCATTTATTCTTTCTTTAAGTTTTTGGTTTTAAATAATCCTCTAAAACAAATTTGAAAATGGCCTGTGACCATATTGTCTTGTTTTAAACACAAATTTATTTTGAAGCAGATATTCTAGTTCAATTAGTAAATGCTATTCACCAACGCATGTGGGAAGACATTAGAAATATTGGAATAAGATAGCTATAAGCTAATGATAAAATATATTCAATGAAGAGTTTCTGAAGCTCAATAATTTCTTCAATGATTTTCCAGCCTGTCAGATCTAAAACAGCTGCCAAGAATCCTGCCACACCAGATGACAAGGAGTTGAAATTCCTAAGACAGATTTGTAGAGGTCTGGGTATGGTGTTAAGAAATACTAAAGAATTACTAGGATGTACTACCAGTGCTGAAAAGGTTGTTCGTATACGGCAACTTCTGGAAAAAGCAGGAATGGAAGGTAAGTACACAGTGTGATCCTCAATAACCTTTATTTAATAGATAATTGATGGGCTCAGTCAGTTTGAAACATTGTCAATGAAGTAATTGAAATGAATGTTCTTTGGAACTCTTCAAAAAGTTATAATGGAGAACAGAACATATTGATCTGTTGTAAATATAAATCTAGACGTAGAGTCTCGCTTTTAACCATGAAAAACTTAACCATAGATAATCTTACAATAATTTGTTATGCAATGGATGGTTAATATAGTGAGAGATGTAAAATGAAACAAAACACTCATTTCTATATTTAAGCAGATTGAAAAAGTATGGATTTTGATTGCCAAGGATAAATCAATATGACTAATCAAACAGAAATGGGAATTCTTTAGCTGAGCTAATTATCAATAATGCTCACAGGTTACGAAATTTGAGGGTTGAAATCCATGTGTGTCTAGAATTATCCATTTTGAATGTTATAATGACTATTATGTTTTAGGGGAGCCCACCATGAAAAAAGTAGAAGCCTTAAAGTTACAGAAAGAAGTGAATGAATTAAATGAACAAAATGAAAAATTAAGTGATGAACGTTAGTATGATGTGGATAAATATTATCGTCTGTCTCCTAAGAATTTTTTTCGTCCTGCTTTTCTGCATCTTATAGAGTTAATAACAACAGGCTTGGCAGTAAAGTCTGGAATGATAGAAAATTTGCCAGTACAGCTGCATTGGCCTATTCTATTTTGATTTTTATATGTCAAAGAATATGCAACATACCGGTACCTTTGGTTAATGTTTCATCTGAGTGACCTTTTTCATGTCTGTCAAAGGAAATATGAATTTTGATTTCAGTTAAAGGGATTGTAAAAACAATTGTTTCTTCAAATGTTATGTGTATCAGGGCAAAGATGGTATTGGCTTTCACGGTACTTATTTTCAATCAGACATCTGTTGTTCCTGCAATTCTATTAAAACTAAGTGTTTAATATGTTACTAATTGCAAAAATGCTTGGATCATAAGGCTTTTTGATTAGTCATGTCATGTCTGGAACACATGATAAGCGACATTATCAAGCACTTAGTTTAAGTGGAACTGCTGGAATGCCTAATTAGTAATATCATCAAGCACTTTGTTTAAATCAAATTGCTTGAACACATGACTAGTAACATCATCAAGCACTTGGTTTTAATGGAATTGCTGGGATGATAAACATCTGGTTAAAAATTGATCCAGTGCAAATTGATGCTAACAGAGTCTCTGATACACATAACAAAATTAACCTCTTTACAATCCCTTTAAGATGATAGTTCAAATTTAAACAATTTTCTATTTTGATAATGTTATGAGTAAAATTTTGGTCATATTTTATTTTTTGAAGCTGGGAGAGGTAGACCAAAAAGACTAGCTCAAACTAAGCTTGCTGAACGTAAAAAGTCTCCCTATGTTCAAGATAGTTCTATGTTTGATGGTTTAGAAGAGATATTTGGTGATGAAGGTTCAGACTGACTAAACTTTCCAGTAAGTTATCATTGAATAGACAAGTTATTGTTATGTTGACTGCCAACACTCCTATTGTGTACTGAATCACATACACATCTTAACAAGATTGAATGATATCTAAACTTGGTTTGTGTTATCTGTATTTGGTAAATGATACCTAGGTTTGATTTTATTGGATATGTTGATTAAATTTGTTTTTAAATGATATCTGACTCCAGTAAATTTGGCTATATAATTATATAATCTCAATTTTGTTATGTTATCTAAATAGGTTTACTGTAATATAATTTTGGTAAGAGTTGTTTGAAATCAAGCCTGATATGAGTCTTAAACATCTCTCCCTTGATGCAACAAGGCAATATGCTTATCACTAAATGGGCTATTATGATATTTGATTTTAATACAATTTGATGAGGAAGTTATTATGGTTCAAGTAGCAGCAATTACTTTTATGTAAATCTTTTCCTTGGACCTGAAATGTAAATTTATGTTGTCTGTAATAGAGATTATTATGTCCCTTGAATTGAAATCAATTTCCTATTCAGAATTCCATCAATCAAATTCAGATTTTATCAACCCACAATTAATATTTTAGTAACCATAGTTAGATTTTTAGTAACCAAAATTAAGGTTTTAGTAACAAATCAGATATTAAACTGCACTCCAAAAGAAATTTTATTTGAAAAATGAAATAGGACATGATCAAGTTGATGGAGAATACCATGTTTATAGACTAGTATTGTATGATATCAATAACCAATTACTTTATTATATTACATTACTTATCTTTACCAAGACATAACATGAATTGATAACAGCTCAGTGTATCATACTGTGCAATATTTATATAAGACACATTCATTGAATTAATTTACTTTTACAAGGGAGGTCATCATGGTCTTCTGGGGATAAGAAATTGCACAGTGTAATTAACCTCAGTTAAAATTTTAAAAAAGAAACATCATATTATAATCAGAAAAATTTATTATTAATGAAGATTGGATTTGGTAATATTTCTTCAAGATTCTTTATTGTAATGTTTCACTCAGTATTATTTCTATTACAGATGTGTTCAAGATGTACTATGGTTGTGATGTGAGTTTCTGGCACTTCCACGATTTCAATTTGCCCTTAGAATAAGCAAAATATTTTAGATGTTTTTGATTTGAATATATTGTTAATGATTTTTTTAATGGTAAAGTGCAATTCACAATGATATTTTGCCCACACAAAAACTCAATCAAGGTGTGATTTTATGGAGCTGTGGCACTATCTGATTTGGTGGTGCATGTTTCAAGGACTGACATGGAAAAAGTCGAAAGTTCCCTATTTAACCCTTTTAACACTAGTGTTAACCAAACAAATTTGGCCCTACACAGTTCATCTGAGGTGAGATTAACATAAACCGAGTTCTGATATCCCATTTGAATGTCTGGGTATGATTTGTTGGGCTACACTATTGACAGCTCTACCTACCACAAAATAATATGATCCATTTTGAAGCAGCTCATGAACTGCCATTATCAAGTGATCTCAATTTAATTGTCATACATTATATATTTGTTTCACACTCAAATGTTCAAAGAGTTTGAGACATTAATAGTTTTGAATCAACCACATGCCAAATTAGGCATTTTTGAATGTAGTTCATTTTCAATTAAAAGATACATCCTAAGGGGCAGCTCATATTTCATACTTTCTATATTAATAGATGGAGTGTAAGGATATAACCTTTTTAAGACAAGATTTGAATGAAATCTGCTTTCATAATAAAAATATACCAATGTAGGTGTATGTCTAGATAATGACTTGGTGAACCTGTGCTTTCCCTGGTCAATACTGCAAATGTATTTGCTTGTGAGGTTATCACATGAACATACCTAGAGGGTCAATGTGATGATGTCCATCTTTATTAAATATTGTTTATGACCAAGAAACCTTCCTATAAAGAAGTTAGGATATATAAATATGTACCTAATAAATATAACTCTGTTTGCTTCCAATATGTAACTGTGAGTTACCTTATAACTGTCTTTCAAAGTGAAATATTTCCCTAACAAGTTGTTTTGGGATTAATATAGATATATTTTATACAGAATGAAATAAGTTCCAGACTTGTAAATTTCAAAATGAAATGATATTCAGACTGGTGAATTTAAGAATTTAGTTGTGTAATAGTTGTCTATGTTTGGTATAAGTTTCCCCCTATATCTGTTTAAAAGAATTATCTGATTTTAGGTTTGTTTAGAGATGATTTAAGAACTTTTAGCCTTTTCTAAGGAGTACTGAGGAGTACTAAGTTTTCCATGCTGTGAAGAAAGCTGACATTAAGATTTTTTTTTAACAGGATCTTGGGGAAACTGATAAATATTTTTGCAAGAAATAATGTGCCTATATTAATGTTATAAGAGATTGTATTGTATTAAATAATATCTATGTAGAATGTATTTCACATGTTCAAAATTGTTGATTTGGCTTCCGAAAGCGCATATGATTCACCAATTTCAGATCTAAGCATTACCAGTATATGTTGTATCTTCTATGAAGACTGCATAAATGATTGTGACAGCATTATATGGTTAAGTATTTTCAGGAATTACAGGAAATTGACACTGAAAATATGAGTTGTATTAAAGTGACCCAAGCATTCAGAGATAAGGCAAACACCTTTGTTTGCTTCAACTCATTATTTGGGAAATTGGTAAAAAGCAATCATAATATTAAAAATCAAAGTTTTGTGATTCATCTCGGTAGAATAAGGTTTTAATAAGTGTAATTTGAACATCTATAAATGATATTTGTAATATATATTGATGTAATTATATATGATTGATGTCGAGGACATGAACTATTAAATATTACAAAGTTTGTTTTCTTGTATTCTGAATATTACTATCTAAAGCCGAATTTCGGATATCTGTATCACTTTTGAATTGAATTGAATTCTGACATAGAGTGTTTCTACAATTCGACTTCAAGGGCTGAAGGTTTTAACCATCACAGTAAATTTGTTACTGAAACATTGATTTTAATTCTGACCTCGATAGATAAGTTATTTTTAGATTCTGGATTCAAATCAAATCAAAATTTCATGTTAATAATAATGATGAGATCAATAAAATTAAGAATGTGACTTCAAATACGTAGATCAACTAGAATACCACTGTTCAAAAAATATCAAACAAAACCCAGTCAACTATATTGTAGGCTAAGCCTGTTTACTAAAAATACCCAACATACACCTAATAATACCCCAGTTTTCTAGATATACCAACATATACATATAATACCCAGTTTACTAGAAATATCGTCATACACATATATTACCCAGATCACTAGAAATATCATCATACACATAAAATACCAAGTTTATTAGAAATATCATCATACACATATAATTCCAAGATCATTAGAAATATCATCATACACATATAATACCCAGTTTACTAGAAATATCATCATACACATATTAATTCCAAGATCACTAGAAATATCATCAAACACATATAATACCCGGTTAAGTAGAAATACCAACATACACATATAATAACCAGATTACTAGAAATACCAACATACACATATAATACCCATTTTACTAGAAATACATGTACCAACATACACATATAATACCCAGATTACTAGAAATACCAACATACACATATAATACCCAGATCACAAGAAATTTCATCATTTTACATATAATGCATAGATTACTAAAAATACCATTATACACATATAATACCCAGATTACTAGAAATACCATTATACACATATAATACCCAGATTAATAGAAATATCATCATACACATATAATACCCAGATCACTAGAAATATCATCATACACATATAATACCCAATTTAGTAGAAATACCAACATACACATAAATATAATAAACAGATTACTAGAAATACAAACATATATATATAATACCCAGTTTAGTACCAATACCAACATACACAAATAATAACCAGATTACCAGAAATACCAACATACAATATAAAACCCAGATCACAAGAAATATCATCATACACATATAAAACCCAGATTACTAGAAATAGAAACATACACATAAAATACCCAGATCACAAGAAATATCATCATATACATATAATACCCAGATTACTAGAAATACCAACATACACATATAATTCCAAGATCACTAGAAATACCAACATACACATAAAATACCCAGATCACAGGAGATATCTTCATACACATATAATACCCAGTATACTAGAAATAACATCTTACACATATAATGCCCAGATTACTAAAAATATCATCATACACATTATATACCCAGATTACTAAAAATACCATTATACACATATAATACCCAGATTACTAGAAATACCAACATACACATATAATACCAATTTACTAGAAATGCCAACATACATATATAATACCCAGTTAAGTATAAATAAAAACATAAACATATAATACCAAGTTTTATACAAATACCAACATACACATATAATACCAATTTACTAGAAAAACCAACATATTATACATATAATACCAATTTACTAGAAATACCATTATATATCATATAATACCCAGTGAACTAGAAATACCATCATACACATATAATACCCAGTTTAGTAGAAATACCAACATACACATATAATACCCAGTTTACTAGAAATACCAACATATATATATATAATACCCAGTTTAGTAGAAATACATGTACCAACATACACATATAATACCCAGTTTACTAGAAATACCAACACATATATATATAATACCCAGTTTAGTAGAAATACCATTATACACATATAATACACAGTTTACAAGAAATATCATCATATACATATAAAACCCAGATTACTAGAAATAGAAACATACACATAAAATACCCAGATCACAAGAAATATCATCATATACATATAATAACCAGATTACTAGAAATACCAACATATACATATAATATAATACCCTGTTTAGTAGAAATACCATTATACGCATAATATAATAACCAGATTACTAGAAATACCAACATACACATATAATACCCAGTTTACTAGAAATACCAACATACACATATAATACCCAGATCACAAGAAATTTCATCATACACATATAATACCCAGTTTACTAGAAATACCAACATACACATATAATACCCAGTTTACTAGAAATACCAACATACACATATAATACCCAGATTACTAAAAAAAAACATTATACACATATAATACCCAGATTACTAGAAAAACCAACATACACATATAATGCCCAGATTACTAAAAATACCATTATACACATATAATACTCAGATTACTAGAAATACCAACATACACATAAAATACCAAGAATAGTAGAAATATCATCATACACATATAATACACAGATCACTAGAAATACCAACATACACATAAAATACCAAGATTAGTAGAAATACCAATGTACACATATAATACACAGTTTACTAGAAAAACCAACATACACATAAAATACCAATTTATTAGAAATACCATTATATATCATATAATACCCAGTGAACTAGAAATATCATCATACACATATAATACCCAGATTACTAGAAATATCATCATACACATATAATACTCAGTTTACAAGAAATACCATCATACACATATAATACCCAGATTACTAGAAATATCATCATACACATACAATACCCAGTGAACTAGAAATGCCAACAATCAACAACAATAACCCAGATTATCAGGATCAAACACTCTCGGTTTAGGTAGGCTATCAATCTGTACCTTGAATTTAAATCTTTAAATATAAAAAAGATATTTCTGGAAATTCGCATATTATTAATTCATATAAAATATCTGTATTTGGGCGTGATAGAAAACCCCAACATGTTGAAAAGAGACACCAATCTTATTTAATTAACCTACATAATGTAGATTTTATTCATTGATATATAAAAGTTCTGTACACGGGTCACTACTCCATTAAATTCAAATTGGAAAATTATTTTTGATCATACCGATATATATGTATATATTAAAGCCACTGTAATCGACTTTTATTCTCAGGGTCTAATAATACTACCACAAGGTAGTTTATCGTGAGGTTTGGGTAAACACACACTTTTCCATCATACATTTCCACCTTCCAGCACCCTTTCATGTTCTGAAAATATTCCACCAAAAGCTACACATATTTAGAAAGATGGATGTTTTTTTCATACTTAATTACGATTTTGCAAAAAATCGACCACTGCCTTATTTTTTTTTCAGAATAAAACACATAATGTGAATAACTGGATTTAGCTTATTGAATTTAGTGACTTTAAGCTAGGTGATATATTAGAATAAAGTAAATTTTTAAATGATATTCATTGAAAAAATTGATGAATGTATCTTGTCCACGTCTCTGGGTTACCACTATCGAAATTGGGTTAATGTATCAAATCTTAACAGGTCATCGTCATTAACCCAAAGACCCGTCTTTCTGGACTAACAGGTCCATTAGGAAGAGTTAGCTAAATGTTACCATCTGGACTGTGACACAGTGACTTATTGAAAAAATTAAATTACATGACCATAGCTCACTGATGCTAATATAGTTTGTTTCGTATTCATATAGTTTGTTCTATATTCATATTGTTTGTTTCCTATTCATAATGATAGCTTCATATTATTCATAGCATTGTTTTCTCTTCATGTAGTTTGCTATATATTTCTATATTGCTTGAGAATTAAAATTTTATTCTCATGCTAAGACATATTATCCCTTTAAAGTTTGCATCAATTTCATATATATTGCTTTTAATTTTATAATATGAACCATAACAAATAATTCTCTCTGCTGAAAATGTGCTCAACAGGCTACATAAATTATAGAGCGATAAAGAAATATCCATTTTGGTTTTGTAGGAGTTCTAAAACTTTCTATAGATTGATGCTGTATTCTATAACATGCTTCAAATTGTTTTGTCGTTACGTCTATTTTTACTTCACCATAAGTTAATTTAATGTCAGAAAACACGTTAGTGCGATGGAGCTTGTAGAAATGTGGGTTTGTGATGCACTTGACAGATAAATAATAAAATCTCGCATGATTAAATTCAAAAGAAACCAATTTCATATTTATGTGCTAATGTATGACGAATGAATGGATCGTGCTCAATTAAAAGTGAACATTATGCATCTAAGCTCAATGAACTTCACCATTTTTAAATTGAAATATGCAGTGGTTTCTTCACAAAATGTTTACATTTTTAATATAAGTAAAGCTACATGTCTTTTAATTCGGCGCTCTGCTAATAAAGGACACAAACAGGCTGTTGAAAATGATGTTACAAACGGCTTATTCAATAATAATAATGTGAACGTATAGACTAAGTTAAGATTGGAGTATATAATGTTTTAATATGATAAGTTTACTATTGTTCTCGTTGACAGTTTGCCAAAACCCTTTCCCCTTATCATTCATAAATTCATAAAACGTCAAGAACATGTCAAAGATATTAACAATAAAGCACATATACCCCAATGAAGGTTAAACATACTACAGTGAAACCCTTATAAAACGACAGGCTGTCGGACCCGTGATAAATGCCGGTTTGAAAGGGTTGCCGGTTTATCCGTAGCAGTAGGATTAGTGATTAATTAGAACGTGTCGTATTCATCTTTCATACCGTCAACGGATTAACTTCAATTAATACGAATTCAGATGACGGTTTAGAGAGACCAATTAACTACTTGGAACTTGATTTCGATGCCAGATTGCGGTTTAGAGGGAGTATTATAAAGTGATTCGAACGGGACTTTTCAAATATGCCGGTTTACAGGGTATGCCGGCTTATAGAGGATGCGGTTTGGAGGAGTTTCACTGCATTACCTTCGACAATCTTATTCTGAACAACCCTTAATGGTCTACCGTTCCACACGATGATTTTCTACAATGTATTTTCATAAAAAGTCATTTGTAGACGACTTTGAGTTCAGTCGAAAACGGTGAATACATTTTCTCAAAACTTTCCATCTGGTGTTACGTCATTATTCATTCATGTAACGTAAAAAATATGTCCCCTCGTTAATTGTAGTCAAAATAACAATTATTGCCCATTGTTAACAAGCTAAGAGGTGACATGGGGACAGACCTTTTTCGCAGATATAGAAATAAAGGAAGGAATAGTATGTTCAGCCATTTGAAGTTATGGTATTGTTTATAGATGGATCTAGATCGATGGAATGGTTGGGTACTTTTGGTTTGGTAGTTGAAACTACTCGGGTACCTTTTTTATAAGCGTTATGTCCCGCACCCACATACCTCTATGCAATTTGTCCAGCGACGACGAGATGAATTCCAGAACATCTGATTATATTTCGTACAATAAATGACTAATAGCTATAATAGTAATATTCTTGGACTCTGACAACATCCGCATCCGTATTTCAAACAAGTTTACATGATATATTTTTTATTGACAGTAATAGGTCGTATATCATTCCGTGACTGTAACTATACTCGAGATCTTTTGAAGCTAGGCTACTAGGGTTTGTGAAATCATAACAAGATGTGACAGTACAATAAGAGGAAAATGAAAACTGAAACTCTCTTTTGTTACCTTAATTTTACTTCTAGCAAATAATAGGTTTAAATTGGGAAATAATTTAACCTACTTTAAAGGAATTATGTCCCCTAACAATTTGTTTTTGAAGTACAACCATATGGAGTTACATTTATATATTAAAGATATTTGTAATGTTAAAGAGTTTGCTTTATGAAACTTCTTTTCGAATCGGTTTCCTCATTGTACACTTTACCAATTTTCATAAAAATCAGGCGTACAAAACACCATTGTTTACTCCGTTCCACAATCACCCTTGTTTTAAGATTTCCCGTGATTTTCTGTAAGTTTAATACTCATTAATGACGAGTACAATATCGAATAATTATATAAAAAAGAGTGTGAGGAGGGTCTCGAGTCGACCACACTACCTGCAGTATCTGAGTTGACTGTTAGAGGAGAACTAGATCAATCATCAATTTGGTAAGTTTGTAGTCACCGAGGACTTCAAATCGTCAGTTGTCAGCAAGTGCCCAATATGCCTCGAAGGTGAATCTTGTCGACGTAAGCGATCGGACACTGCGGCCATTCAGTTTATCATACGGTAGATAGTAGTAGTCATTTGTCTAATTAAGGTTTTTAAATTAGGTGAACTTATGAAACTTCTTTTGTCAAGACGACTGGGTAACAAATCTTGAAACGGGAAGTAGACGAATCGACCCCTTAAATATTATTTAAAGCAAATAGAAAAAGGCAATTGACAAGAGTCTTAATAAAGACATTCATTACTGAAGAATGTATCTTTCTTAAATAACTTAAACAACTTTTAATAATATACAATGCATTGAGAAATTTTGTATACATATAAAAGGATACCATTAGCCCCTGGGTAATACTTTGTATGCAGAGGTTTCAAGTGATAATCACTGCATGTTTACATGAAATAAATAATCTTTTCAAGGCCAAATTGAACTTCACGAAAGTGAGGAAGGCCATCTAATTGAGATGATATATCCATGAATTGTTTTAAACCTTTCACTAGAAGCATATTTCGAATTACATATACAGAGGACATAAGTATGGTAGAACGTAGAACAATAAGCAACAGGTGCCATTATGTTGTACCAAATTTATAATATTATACTTATTTAAAATCTATGTCGCCTCGCCATCATTTGGTGTTCTTCATTGACAACGTTTCACACATGTTTCTACACCTGATTAACCAAAGACATCGGAAGGGAAATGGAACGTGGTAAAAAGGTGTACATATACGTCCACAAATTTCAGAAAAAAAATCTTAACATATTCCTCAAATTTTAGTTGCACTCTCTGCTTTAAGTGGTTTCGAGAAAACTGATTTTTTCTATGTACCATGCTCAACATGACGAATATCCCTAATCTGTATTCTCGGAGAATTTAAACTATCATTTCTGACTTTTTAACATCCATTTTATTTTAGAAACATACAGAAATTATTATAGTAGCCATTGAAGAAAAATGTCAAGGTTTTTGTGTGCCTAATTTATCAAGTCACCATAACGATTTGGATCATTTGTTATAGAAAAGAGGCAATTGAAAAGAAATTTAACAGATGAACATTATGTTTTTGATTTCCACTTAAACGACAACCCCCACTGTAAACAAAGTAATTCATAATTTGGCTGGTGAATATGCGCTTCCAAAAAGTATTTGCCCACATTTCCCCCTCCCATCCATTCTCGAGGGGCCACTGATCTTGTTCAAGATTTAATAGGCAATATGACAGTATTACCATAAAGGAAATCAGGGAAACTCACTAGAAATCTGATCTGCTTTAGTTCGGGGCTGAACCTATAAACCAATATCAAAACATTACTTTGGTGTCAAGTCACGGAACGAACTTAATAATTGACCTTTTTTAATGAACCTTAACCATTGTCGAAACTAACTTACCATTTCACTAGTTCACTTTAAACTTTTATGTAAAATATAATGAAAAATATCGACTTAGTTTTTGAATAGTGTCATAGAGACTAAAGGTACTCTGCTGTTGAAGGGGTAATCCTAAATTATCATTTGCGAGTTATGAGACAACAGCACAAGATTATAGAACATTTACGTTATATAGGTGCGAATAAATGTCCTCTAACATGTAGTTTACTGCAAATTGTTCTGTTTCCTGATTCCCAACATTTCCAAAGAGATATTTTTAACGTTTTATTGTTACAAATGAACGATTAGACCGCATTTTGTGAGATGAAATCTAAAGCCATTCAAGTTTATCGAGAAATAGAATGTCCTGACCCCCCTCTTCCCTTCCTTTTAAACAATAATCATGCAATCATCTAAACCTATTTTTTTGTAAGTAGTAATTAGGTTCAATTTTTATTTCAAATTGATATCTGGATAACACGTTGCAACTTTAGATGGTTTGATATGTGTAAAAATATTGTAAACAAATTTTCTAAAGGTTTCTTCTATTCTGTGTATTGCTATAACGAACGTTCACCTTGCCACACAATAACACATTCTTTATCAATAATATAATTGTATTTATTGGTCGAGTTTCTGTTGTTATTTAATCAGAGGTCACCCTGCTTGTCCGGTTAATTTAGACCTAACTACCTACAATAAAACTCGTACTGGTCATCCGTATCATTTTAATAAGACAGTTGAGGTGGGTCAGACGCCTGTTCACTAGTTTGGTTCTAGACCTGTGGGCCTAGCTTGAAAAAGTTGTCATAGATATTGTAATATTCAGAAAGCGTATATAAAGTCAATGCCCTGCCAAACTTTAGATTGTCGCCAATCTTGAGAGAGAATTGTAGAGAAGATGGCGATTAAGACAAGTGTTTAATACAATAACGTTAAAGAGAAGATAAAGATTAAGGCAATTGTTAAATACATGAACATTAAAGAGATGAGGAAGATTAAGGCAATTGTTTAATGACAATAACGTTGTAGAGAAGATTAAGACAGTTGTTTAATACAATAACGTTGTAGAGAAGATGAAGATTAAGACAATTGTTTAATACAATAACGTTGAAGAGAAGAGGAAGATTAAGACAATTGTTTAATACAATAACGTTGTAGAGAAGATGAAGATTAAGACAATTGTTTAATACAATTACGTTGAAGAGAAGATAAAGATTAAGACAATTGTTTATTACAATTACGTTGAAGAGAAGATGAAGATTAAGACAGTTGTTTAAACAATAACGTTGAAGAGAAGATGACGATTAAGACAGTTGTTTAATACAATAACGTTGTAGAGAAGATGAAGATTAAGACAGTTGTTTAATACAATAATGTTGTAGAGAAGATGAAGATTAAGACAATTGTTTAATACAATAACGTTGTAGAGAAGATGAAGATTAAGATGATTGTTTAATACAATAATGTTGTAGAGAATGGAAGATTAAGACCAGTGTAAAATTTATTAACGTTGTAGAGACGAGGAAGATTAAGACAATTGTTTAATACAATAACGATGTAGAGAAGATGAAGATTAAGACAATTGTTTAATACAATAACGTTGTAGAGAAGATGAAGATTAAGACAATATTACAATAACGTTGAAGAGAAGATGAAGATTAAGACAGTTGTTTAATACAATAACGTTGTAGAGAAGATGAAGATTTAGACAATTGTTTAATACAATAATGTGGAAGAGAAGATGAAGATTAAGATAATTGTTTAATACAATAATGTTGTATAGAATGGAAGATTAAGACCAGTGCAAAATTTATTAATGTTGTAGAGACGAGGACGATTAAGACAATTGTTTAATACAATAACGTTGTAGAGAAGATGAAGATTAAGACAGTTGTTTAATACAATAATGTTGTAGAGAAGATGAAGATTAAGACAATTGTTTAATACAATAACGTTGTAGAGAAGATGAAGATTAAGATAATTGTTTAATACAATAATGTTGTAGAGAATGGAAGATTAAGACCAGTGTAAAATTTATTAACGTTGTAGAGACGAGGAAGATTAAGACAATTGTTTAATACAATAACGATGTAGAGAAGATGAAGATTAAGACAATTGTTTAATACAATAACGTTGTAGAGAAGATGAAGATTAAGACAATATTACAATAACGTTGAAGAGAAGATGAAGATTAAGACAGTTGTTTAATACAATAACGTTGAAGAGAAGATGAAGATTAAGACAGTTGTTTAATACAATAACGTTGTAGAGAAGATGAAGATTAAGACAATTGTTTAATACAATAACGTTGAAGAGAAGATGAAGATTAAGACAGTTGTTTAATACAATAACGTTGTAGAGAAGATGAAGATTAAGACAATTGTTTAATACAATAATGTTGTATAGAATGGAAGATTAAGACCAGTGCAAAATTTATTAATGTTGTAGAGAAGATGAAGATTAAGACAATTGTTTAATACAATAATGTTGAAGAGAAGATAAAAATTAAGACAATTGTTTAATACTATAATGTTGAAGAGAAGATGAAGATTAAGACAATTGTTTAATACAATAATGTTGAAGAGAAGATAAAAATTAAGACAATTGTTTAATACAATAATGTTGAAGAGAAGATGAAGATTAAGACAAGTGTTTAATACAATAATGTTGTACGGAGAAAGATCATATTAAGACAATAAATGTAGGTGAATGGGAAAAGACCTATAATCTGTAACAATATTAAATAGATTGCGTCTGGAAATGAACTTAATTTATTGGGCATTTAAATCGTGGGGGATCCTTTTAAAGCCATTTAATAAACTTGTGTTAATATCTTATAGGGCATGAATTATTACCCCTATCGTATATTAGATGTCATAGTTTACAATATTGTCATTCAATAAAGTCAAACTAGAAATTTCAAGTGGTTATTGGATGTGGGCCAAAGTTAATATTGTGCCAATATTGAGTTCTAATTGTGTGCTAGATAATACGTAGGCTAGACGTCCCTTAAAGCCAATCCTGTATATTGCGACGCAAGATGACCTTTTTGATATATACATGTATAACGAAAATAGCATATTAGGTGATAATTGAAATCATAACAATGGTCTGCTCTTAAGCAAATAGCTCTCAAATGCACCTTTCATATTAAAAATGACTTATCGATTTTCAAATTAATGAGAATGAGAATGTCGTTGATTAATTTTTTGCAAAATATAATTTGACGTCGTTATATTAGTCCAAAAGGTTCACGTTTTAGTAAAAATGTTGAAAATTGTATTGGATAACATAAAACATAAAAGAAACAATAAGAAACACTGTCATTCGTTTAAAAAATATACCTATTTTCAGACGAAGCACATTGTAAATTCGACAATATGTGATTTCAGCATTTCGATCGTCGTGTGACAGTCCGATGACCTTGAATAAGTCATCTTTACTCATAATTCTAGTCGACCTAGCTGTAAATGGGTATGGATAATTCAGGAAATATCATTGTAAATGGGTACGGATAATTCAGGAAAGATCAATGCCAAGACTTGGTCAAGGATTTGGAAAGGATGCTTGATTGTTATGCTTGTAAAATATAGCTGTTTCTTCCTCCTCTGTCTTTTTGCTCAAATAATTTGTGTTTTGTAGACTTTCCATTTTATTTTATTATTGCTCTAGTTTACATAATTATGCATGTAATACAGAAAATATTGTAAAATACAATTTGAAAAAAAATCTTATTTCAGGTTAGGTTTCTGTATCGAAAGTCATCAGAAAAATATACGTGGTCTAAAGTTTGGTCTAATTTTAATTATATTTCCTCTTCAGTATGTATTTGGTGGAAGACAAACTCGTTTATGAATTTTTTTCCAATCAGTTCTCTGACAATCTTTGCTGCAATAAGTAGCAACTTTGCATTTAGAACATGATTTCAAAGATTCTAATGTTTGATCACAGTTCCAACAGACTTTCTCCTTCTTTACTTCTGAAAGCTCAACACCAAACGTTTCCTTCATGAACTTCGTCATTTTAGCTTGATATTTCAACAGCTGTACCTTGTTAGCTGATAGAGCGATGTATTTGTCCTCATTTGAAGTATTTAAAGCCCATTCAAAGACTTCATAGTCATGGTCTGGAATCCCCATTGCACGTGTTTCTTCGTCACCAAGGAAACCTTCAGATAACTTACGCGCATCAGCAAATGGTACGTATGTTGCCGATTTTTTCATTTCGATGTACTCTTTTATAGCAATAGGAAGAAAGGTATTATCAACGACATTTCCACCAATATCTAACCATACATGCGCGACACCCATTACATTGTTACGTTGAATTCGACCATATTGAACTTGAAGCAACTCATTTGTTTCAAATCCTATACAACGAAGACATCGCCTTAAAAACACATTGACAAGTGTGCAACAGTTGGCCACCTCACACTCTCTCTGAAAGTTGAAACTGGCGGCAAAAACCGTGTTTGCTTGTTTATATAATGACTTCAAAGGGCCTGATGGTATGCTGGCAGGAATACCAAACGGTGGTTCATTGAATTTCATCTTTACTGTTGGTCTAAAACTGTCTGAAAGTAAACAAGAATGGTCCATATTAAACATAATTATTCAGTTTGTGATGCTGGTGTCGATTTTGGCTTGAGTACAAATCTATGTATCGAATTAATAATTTTTGAATATAAAAAGTAAAAATACTTCAAAATAATAAATAGAAGTATGAAATAAATTCCTGTTCACAATAATGTTGAGTGATATTTTAATGGCTTCCGATTTAATCCGGATCTGTTATTTCTATGACGTAAGAACGACGCGATCGCTTCGGATGAGGCAAAGGCCGCAAAGCGCCTTTTAAAGGTCACAGACACGACTAGTAACAGGCCAAAAAGGCATGTAAATAACATAAATAAAGTAAAGGAATCATTCCAATGACGCCTCAGTGAGAGACACTTTGATAACCTAAAGGTTCAATTCCTTCTCAATACTTTCAAATTTTGTTTCTGTTTGGTGACCTGGATAAACCTAGAACATTCAAGTACACTGAAGAAACTGCTTTTAAATGGAACATTAAAGTATAAAATAACATGGAGACGACCTGATTGTAAATAGAACAATTAGGTATAAAACAAACTGGAGATGTCCTGGTCGTCAAGAGCACATTCAATTATAAAGCAAAACTTAAGATGTCCTAACTGGAAATATCATGGTTGAAAATAGAAAATGCAAATATAAAACAAACTGGCGATGTCCTTGTTGAAAAAAGAACAATTTAATATAAAACAAATTGGGTATGACTTGGTTGAAATTAGAACATTCAATTATAAAACAAACTGGCGATATCCTGGTTGAAAAAAGAACATCTAGGCCTAATATACAACAAGAACATTTAAATATAAAACAAACTGGAGAGGACTTGGTTGAGCTGATTTAGATGTTCTGGTTGAAAAAAGAACATTCAAGTATAATTCAAAGTGGATATGACTTGATTGAAAATAGGACATTTAAGTATGAAACAAACTGGAGATGTTCTGGTTCAAAATAGAAAATTCAAATATAAAACAAACTGGAGATGACCTAGTTTAAAATAGAACATTCATGGATAATACAAACTGGATACGCGAGTGTGATTATATTTAATGGCTTGTGCATCAGAGTGACCCTTAGCGATCCAGTTTCACAAATGAAATCCTCCAAGTCATATATTACACAAAAATCAAAAACTTACGTGTTCTTATCTGGCAGTCAGAACATAAAAAGCCCTATAAAGTAATTGCACCAAAAGTACTTTGCTTTCGTAGCAGCACTTAACCGCAATGTTACAATCTACAATTCCAAAACACCGGAACAAGAGAGATGCATTGAATTATAAGTAATGACGCAATCCGGATTTCGGATAATTATTTCCCTCTTCTCCTGCATAATGTGATTTACATAATATTTTTAGGTCATTATACACCCTTGTCTCATGAAGTCATACTGCATGATGTCATTCTCTATGTACCCAAAAAGGACTAACCAACCCACAGATCGAACACTTCAGTCATCCCCTTGATAACTTCATAAAACTAAAATAATAAACACCTAGTCGACATAATAACGCCACAAAAAGTAGGTTTCGGGTTATCACGAACATCACGACACAATTTTCAATTTCGAAGAAATATCGATTATATAATTATTCTTTTATAGACAAATACAATGAAACGTAAAAATAAGATCGTGTTCACACATGGACGTACTTTTTGGCTAATGACTAATAATATTTCTAATAAAATACTATCGTTGGAGCAAGGTTTTTTGAATTTATCCTATTGAGGTTCTGTTTAGAATGAAATTTCATTTATAAAATATAAAACTATATAAACACACATTATGTCGTCAAAACTAGGCGTTACAGGGACAATTTTCTGTCCAAATTTCGCATTTTTTTAGGTTGAAATTTTAATGAGGTAAATGTGTTTCTTTCGTTAACAAAAAAATATCTAACAAATTAAATCTGTATGGATAGAGATGAATGCTATACATTCCCCCAAAGCCACAAATATGGGAAAAAAAAGACTTGCATAGAAAACTATTTCCGGGCAGCCATTTATATTTGATTGTCAACAGAATCTATCAAGATGTATCCACTCACATCGGAGTGACCCTTAGCGTCCCAGTTTCAAAAATTGTCACAATTAAAAGAACAATCCTCCAAGTTATATATTACACAAAAATTATAACCTTAGGTGGGCGTATCTGATATAAAATGTACAGACCTAAACACCGGAACAAAAGGGATACATTGAATTTCGAGTACTGTTCTGACGCATGCCGGTTTTTGATAATAATATCCTTATCCTTTTAAATTGAATCCTATGACAGTGCCCAGTGGTCGGACCCCTCAGTCCTCCCATTGATAACTTCATCATAAAAACTAAAAATATAATTACCAAAATCTTTCAATCCGCTCAGTCGAATAATAACGGCAAGCTTATATGCAGGTCGCGAATCATCACGAGCAATTGCGTCACAGGTTTAAATTTTCTGAGAATATCGACTCTATGCATAATAGGGTGATATATTAATTTCTGTGATTTTTCTTATTATGTAAATGAGGTATGTCACTCACTACATATAAGGTAAACGTTTAAGAATGTATAAGCTACCTTATACCTGAAGAAGCTATCTGAAGAATGATAATTTTTTCATCTTTCAAAGTTAAGAAGACATTGTTGGTTATGTCAATTATTAGAATTCATTTAATTTATAAATTGTTGTGCATTAAAGTTTGAAAAGTGAACTGTAATTATCTCTACTTAGTAATTAGTAGATTGACTTTAGCAAGATGTATTTTGTAATTGTGTGATGTAGAAATATGACTGAATACAGTCAACGACCCCCTTCCATAATTATAATGAAACTAAGATCGTGTTTACACATAGACCTTCCAGACTTATTGGCTAACAACAAATAATATAACTAATAAACACTATGTTAGAGCAAAGTTAAAAGGAAATTTTTAGAATTTTTGTCCAGTAAAAATGTAAATATAAGCACACATTATATCTTCAAAACTTGATTATACAGAGAATAACTTCCAGCCAAAATTTGGGACTTCAATGGAGGTTTTCTAGCCTTTTTTTTATTTTTAAATGGAACATTACAGAAAATTTCGGTAAATGAAAATTTATGATGTCAATACCCCAAATATCATTCGAGCCAAGAATTTAACTTTGAATTACAGGAACCTAAAATCGCGAATAGACGCGGTGCGGTGTCCAGTCTTATGTTCGGTACGGGATTATCAACTCGGTAGAAAATAGAAGAAGTGAACACACAGAGTAACGGATCCGGGCACGATGGGGATACAATTCGCTTTAAATTATTTCCACTGTATCTGACTGGACCTATAGACATTGATAGTGATATGAAGAAAAAAATAATTCCAGGCGTTTGAGAAAAAAATATGAAGCTATTTGTACTATAAAAATATAAAGGTAGACATTTATATCAGTATATGTCATAATGTGTGATTTATATACCTCACCTGGGCTAATAACTAAATATATTTATATTGTCTTTTTATTTATCTTCCTTCAAAATTCTTCAGAAATCTTATCAAATACATCGACCAATACGTTTTACGCCCACACAGCATGAAGACTTTTACCAAAAGCATGCATTAACTATGTAAAGTTATCGTTTTTTTTAAACAAAGCTCGACGAATACTGTCCAATTGAATGGCCCAATTCACTAAAAGAACCGAACGTGTTCGACATTCCTTAGTCTAACAAACGGGAAATGTTTTGCTGAGCTTATCAATATTAGTGTTTGAAATCAGTGTGTGTCCAGAATTACCCACGTTTGAAATAAAAGTTAAAATGAAGTTATTTCTTCAGAATTTGGTTTCGTAATCAATTTTTCAACATAGCAAGCTTTGATTGGTTACTAGTATAACTAAAGTCATATGAACAGGACAGTGATAGAAAATTTGTAAGATTACAATGGAGATGAAAATTACCACGAAACAAAAAAACTGCAACATTGGTTATCTGGTTGAACGAGATTGAGATTCCACTGAACAAGATTTAAAGAGGAATCTCGTCAGATCGTTGGTGGCAGTATTGTAACTGCAGAAATAAAACGAAACTAATCTACATATTAATCAGATTGAGAAATTTAGGACGTTTAGATATGAAATTTATGTTTCTAAACGAACAAGTTTGTTTTGAACTCGAACTATTTTACAGATGTGTCAAGTTGCGTCACGTTACCAGGTCAATCCTAAGATAATCTCAAGATATGGCGATTCTCATTAGATTATCGTTAATCTTGGATTTAAATCCTGGAGATTAGGAAACTACATGTATAGATTAGTAGCTTTTACCTAATGTTCCATTCAAATAGTCATCTGGTTACAACAAAGGAAAAAAAACGAGGATAGTCTTAAGTTTTCAGGTTTTGCAATGCTGTTATGTTGCATTGCATATATATACGAATATTTTGTTTTGTTGAACTATTCTCCACTTTTTTTTTAACCTTTTCTCTTCTCTCTCTTTTCAGATCTTTTAAATCGATAACATTTTAGATAATATTTTCCACCCAAGTGACAAATAATTCAAATTATTAATTCAAAATGAAAGCAAACCAACGAGTACTATCTAACAAAAATTACCATTAACACAACATAGGGTCTAGTTTCACCATCATGGTGTTCGACCCAACCAGGTCTTACGGTTTCTCAATTACCAATCTTACAGTGCGAACATCCATTTAATGAACTACGACTACCAACCTAGTCTCCATGACTCCAAAATAATGGCCTACTAACTTTTCTTTTTACCAGGTCATGGGGTTGTCGCAAATTCCTTTTAAGATAATGACAACCTGAATAACAAAGTGTACATAGGCAACAAAATTAAGTTGGCCCCATAATATGCCAAACCTCCTCTTACAACTAGATCTATTGGAACAAACGGAAACGATCAAGGGTAATAATGAGAACGATTCGAATGAAACCGAATTTCACATGCAGAGCCGACCGTTTGTTCATTAACAGCTGACTAATGTGTTAATGATGATAATGAAGTAATGTTAAGTAAGGTAAAGTCACGATGTTTCAGTCCATTTATAAGATTCTATAATTTAACAGCTGTATAATCATGATCAAATTAAAAAAAAAAAAATTATAATCAATAGTTGTCTCTTCGGATAATGGAATAACTGTTTCTGTTAAAGTTAACGTGACAACAAGCTAGACTTATTTCTGTTGTTGTTTTGTCACCTGACATTTCTAAGAAAAACTAAGTCATGTGGTTGCTTAGAATTCAACTTTAACAATGCACCTCGTTTTAAAATTACAAAAATTGGGCTGGGGAGTTCTTGCAAATTGTGAACATCGTGATTTTACGATTAATTACCGGTGATAAATTTACAACATTTTAAAAAGACTTGTGCACATTGCCAAGAAATATTGAGTCATATGATTGACAGTTCTACATTTAATGTGCATCTCGATAGACAATTGAAAAGTATAGAAGAATATTTAAAAAGGTTTTAAATATTGTGATTCATCGTTGATAACTCACAATATTCTTGGAAATGCTTGTGCAATTTCCTTGTGCTTGTTTACAGCGAAACTGGTATTCTTTTGTTAAGCAAAACATTACTTTAGTGTACTATATTGATGGATCGGTTTGGTTAAAAATTTCTTTATATAAACCTATTACACGTCCGTTATCATATAGTGAAATTTAAGGAATTTAAAACATGCGACCCATCCCCTATATAAAGAGGCTATTATTTTACATCTCGCTTGACATCTGTTTAGAAATTAAGAAAAAATACAGCTGTAAACGTACAAAACAGGACCCTCAACGACAATTTCAAGAAATTCTTGACTGAACTTGTATTTAGAAATTTATCGGTCTAATATAATTAAGGTGACGAATGTTAATTGGCCTTCTGTTTTACTGTTTTGGTCCACGTCCATCATAAGGCGGGAATAGTGTGTCGTTACAATAGACTCGTTAGTTGATCACCTATCAAACGACATTGGCTGTATGCCAACCAACCGAAGCGAATACGGAGTGTTGTAACTTTAAGAGTATACTCACGCGAGATTTCGATGTAGATTAAATAAATATATAAGTATTTCAATTGAGAAGGGAGTGAGTTGGGGCCGGATCGCTTCATCTGTATTTTTTCTGTTTGAACGACATTCATTGGACTTGAGTTGACAATAAAGTGAGACTTTGATCATGTTGGAATAATAACTACTGGTTTTATAGTGTGTTTACATTTCCTTGTGAAAACTAGTGAGCGGTGATATTGAAAAAGGTGAACCATATTCAGTGATATATTGTTTAACTACAGGTAAAGCGGTTTTATTGAATATTCTTGGATTATTAACTCAATCTGTGAAAATGTCGCTGTTTTCTGGAAGAAATAGGGAAAAGGAAAAGGATTTGTTCGGAAGTAAGAAATGTCAGTTTTATGTGGAATTTTTAGGTTGGATGGAATGTCGTGGATTACAAGGTGAATATTACACAGATCCGGTGATTCGTGAACTTAGACGTCGACAACAGAAAATGGACACACCACCAAAATTAACACTTCAAGTCAGCAAAAAGGAAATAAAAGTCTCTCAAGATTGTGAAGACAAAAAGAAACGGAACATTAAGAAAGTACAATTCCCTACCATTCCTTCTCGCGATGTTACATACGCTGTACAAAGCCGAGATTCGCATGGACGTTTAGACGATACTGTAGCTTGTATATATTTAGGATTCATGCCCCGTACACAAAAATACGTACACGTTCACGTTTATAGATTTGACGAACCGGACACTGCTTCCACCTTTGTGAAACTTCTGTCTCAAATTGTAGATATGAATAGGGATCGTATTGTGGAAGAGGAACAGAAACTTGCCAGTTGGGGAGAAATCGAACGTTTGGATCTATCGGATAATATGAGTGATCAACACACCAATGACTCAGCCACTGGCTCCAATGGTAGTAACTTTAGCGGTGATGACGATTCCACTGCTTTTATTAGTGACGAACTAGACTCTGATTTACAAAGTTTAAAAGACGTTAAATTGTACGATTCCGTAGCCGATGAATTGCGTTCACGTCTTGGATTATCAGAAGTGAAAGAAAGCGCTCCAATTCTCTTACCTCCCAAAGATTACGACACCATTAGCAGAGCTCGGGGCAATCTCATGGACTACGAAAAGCGCCGATGCTTACAGCTGAATATCGTTGGTGGTGTACACAGTGATAATCAACCTAACAACCATCAAAACCTCAAAATGAGAAATTCATCTGGTGAGAGTGGAATTGATCTTCATTCTCCGAGCAGTTCTGAGAATAGCAGCCGACCAACTATCTTTTCTTCTGGAAATACGTCACCATCAACCCTCCACCGGCTTATGGCAACGAATTCGCCTACCCTCCCCGTAGCCCTCGTGTAGATCCAACTTATGGCACAAATAGCCCTCGAAGTTGATGCTACATATTATGGTAAGGGTCGACCAGTCGAACATAGCCCCCTTGATGCCAGACGCAGTGCTCCCAATTATAATGGTTACACGTACAGAAGTGATGGTTCACGTCACAGCAGCAACTCGCGACATTCAGACGAAAGAGATGACGAGTACGACTATAGGTTAAAATTTAAAAGCCCACCAACAGATTACCAAATGTCCCCAGATTTTGTGGAGATGCGGCGACCTGGTGGGTCTAGGGGTTTGACCAAAAGTATGCCACAGGAGGCGTTAACTCGAGAAATGGATAAAGTCAAGAATTCGTATTCTCCAATCCAGATAAGACGTAGCCAACAGCCACAACAGGATCCTAAATTTCTAGAAGTTTACGACCGCCGCCCTGGTGGATATCAAGTTCGTAGAGTTCAGTCCATGTACAGATGAGGCGTGCAGAATTCTTAGGATCCTTATAACAAGAGACATTAATGAACTAACTTATTCTACTCAAATCAAAGAAGTTTTTGTTTGTGTTTTGACAAAAAACTTTCCTAATAATGTGCTAACTTTTTCCTAATATACCTCTTTATTATATACATTAAAATGATTGTACAAAATTGTGTATGTAATATATTGATAGAATCTCCTTATTATCGTATAGTGCTAGAAGCCTCCCATTTAAAAGTTACAGAGGATAAATTGTCAGGTCTTAATTGAAACAATGCCAATTTACTAAATCTATTAAGAATGTTATTCAAGTATATTCTTTTTCAACAAATCACATTTTTAAGACATCACCACTAAAACACAGTTCGACAGAAAACTTGAAAAATGATATTTGTTGAAATATAAGATTTGTTTTTTTTATATAATATATATAGATTAATCGGTTTCATGGAATTGTTATATTGTTTGTTAAAAGATCGATACATAACATGATCAGATAATCAATAACCAATCTATTATCGTTATTGTTAGTGTCTGAATTATTTCTCGATATAAGGTCCAATAAGTTTCCTATATTCAAAGGGCGTTAATTGTTTATTGGATATGAATCGATAGCTTTGATATGGATCTGTTTTTTGGGGTATAAATGCAACTAGGTACTGACGTATGATGAACGGTTTTGGATATTAAGAAATGTGAACTAAATTCAGATGACTATGATGATCATGCAAGTTGTCGGAAAACTCGACCATTTCTTACTCTACTCATGACAACTGTTATGTTTATGATTTTGATTTTTTTTCTTCTAAATTCTTCAAAATTACACTTAAAATATGATGATTCAATCCTTTTCAACAGGTGGACTACAAAGCCAAACCACAACAATAAATAGCATTGTCAAGTAGCCTACAGTAAACTGTTAACTTTAAGTCATCAACATAATAATTAGGCGTTATAACCACTTTATGTAAATTACCACCATTTCCTTGTATATCCTAAGGCAATT
This sequence comes from Nipponacmea schrenckii, assembly GCA_030562195.1. NCBI lineage: Eukaryota > Metazoa > Mollusca > Gastropoda > Lottiidae > Nipponacmea > Nipponacmea schrenckii. Next base: position 6,899,240 of record CM060201.1, read on the forward strand.
TTTATTATAATTGTTTAATGTGTCAAGACAATATAAAGGAGTTGTTCACACTTGCAACCACTGGATTAAGGCTAATGTGCGAAATCCTTTTGGATAGCCTTCTATGATTTAAGGATTTTCGCTAAAACGTTAAAAATGGATCAAGGTTTTGAGTTTTGTTTCCCATCTTGTGTTCAGTGGTTGATTTAATGTAACTGTTTAGTTATATATCTGATATAAGGATATCCGAATACCGTATAACTTGCAAATTAGCTTTCTTAAGGCGAGCAACAATTCAACCATGAGACACAAGTTTAATCTAGACTTATTCAATACATATACATAGCACGATATCGAATGATAGAATTGTGAAAAATCATGACTGTTGACACTTAATACAATTAGGATTATAGAAATCTGAAAAATCATGCTGTTAGACACTTTAATATAACTGTTCACTGAACTTGACACTTGAATGTGCACTATTCCTTTTGTTTGACATTTTACTGAATGATAAATCATCTTAACACATATTAAGCTGCATTTGAATAAACTTTAACAAAAAATTGTGAAAATCAAACTATAGGATGTTTTGAAATTCTTCTAATCATAAACAAGCATTAAAAAATCATACGGTTTGACCACTAAAAGAAATCCCATAGACAGATTAAAACAGTACTATCGTAGTTGCCAATTCAGTTGAAGTTTAAATGTAAATCTTAGCTGTAAAAGCTTCTAATAAATCATATCGTTCGATATTTATAAAGATTCGATCATTTGACCTTAGTATAAATAATATCGTTTTACACTTTTACAAGTATATACTTGGAGTTACTTTCAATTTCAATTTTAAATACGAAGCTCTAATAAGCATCTAAATATAAACGTAATAACGTAATACCCAATATTATAGATTACCATATATTTAATTACACTTGATTTGTTTGATTAAGATCGATATTAATTGTCCTTGGTTGAGAATACGGGACAATTATTCTCTCAGGTATACAACTTCTATTGTTTATTACCTTTTAAGAGGTGATTTTTAGGCCAATGCTTTTCGTCTCTTCGTCATAATGAGTCGTTTCAATGGCTTGACCAAACATAGTTAAAGTAGAAAATTGGGTGTGAAAGGCTGACCTCAAATAATGTCAAAGTAATCCAAATTGTTTGTAGACATGTTCAGTATTAAATTCCATGCTCTTATCAGTCATAATGTGAAGGTCGGATAGCTTTTCAAACCATACAAAGCTGCAAATACCTGCTGGTTAAATTTCATTACAGAAATATTTTGACATAAAAATATAATATATGTATAAGAGAAAGTTATCAGTCTTGTTTTCTGATTCACTATGTCATATTCCTTTACAATGCAATACAAATGTTTTAACTGTAAGCATCTTGTATTTAAATAATTTACAATGGCTTATTAAATGTTGTTATACATTTCTTTTAATACAAAATGAGGAAATTTTCGTTTTCAAAATAGCATTATCAGGGAGTTTTAATTTTGTCACTATCCAAAACGTGTATTTTAATAATATGTTAATGTATACTTTCAAAACATCATTCATTCATTACGTCAAAATCCTTTCTTTTGCCATCCATCATTCTCAATCTTCTTGTATTTCTTTTGTCTTTGTTAAATGTAATATGTGAAAAGTATTTTACTTCGTTTGTTTTGAATCTAATATTTTCTAAATGTTAAATACTTCCTAGTGAGGCAACCAAAGTGAAAAAAAATCTTATTTATTAACTTTATACATTTTCATCTTTAATAAAGGTGGTTTGTTAAATTCAATAAAGATTACGAAAAGGTTAAGGGTCATAGATTTCGCTAGTTAATATTTGAATCTTTCCCTTCCAGACGTGTAAATATATATACTATTATGTCTTTCATATACCACAATAATACCTTGCTTATAAATTAGCTAATTAACATAATCTGTGAATAAATTACGTGACGTCATAATATCATGTGACTATATTTGATACTATTTGCATTTATTTTGTAAAATTTGAAATATATCTATTATCTTTTACTATGTAAATAAACCACTTTGATATTGAAATAAATAATATAGCAAATACATGTATATTCATGTTTTAATGGATTCTAAGGGTGTGTGCTAAGCGATCAAATCAAATCAAAATGGAGCACACCCAAATCAATACATTCACATGAATAGAAAGGCTAAAATTTCAAATCCCTTATTGAGCATTTGTTTGATTCACTTTTAAGGAAACTTGAAAATAGTACAGATTATTACTTATATAATGGTTTATTTGGAGATAAAGAGTTGACTAGGGTATTTTTAATACATCGTGGATAATATGTGTTTAATTGACTCATAAGGTAGGCATCTTCGAATGAGTCTGTGTCTCGTAGAGAAAACAACTGTCTTGGGAAGACCTGTATGCTTAGTAGAGAACAGTAAACATTATAAAACCATTTTTAGAGGCGGCATAATCAGAACAGGTGTGTCTTTATTTTGCTTCACAATAGTATTTTAAAAATAGAGGCAACCAATTATTAAAATTGTGCACTTAGATAGAAATTAAATAGTAAAAAGTAACACGCAGCAAACCAATTTGAGTATCTCGATTGCTTTTGTTATTTTCGAAATTTCGCAATATTTACCATCTTGCATCATATTGAATACATTTTATGAAATCAGAACAGTTGAATCCCTAGTTATTATGTACGATATCACGTGAGCTATCAGCGATAAAGTTGGGTACAACAGACATTGTGAGCATGAATGCTTCATAAAACCTTTACTATACAATTCTCTAAATATAGAAATTGAAATATCTTGAGATGTGTTCAAATAAGTAAAATGATTATCTCCAAATATCTACACAGAAATATGACAAAGACGTTTATACATAATACACATATCTTTAACAAAAATGCCAATTTATTTATTGAGCACTTTTTAAGTACCGGTAGTGAAAATGTTTATTTATCGAAACAGACGAAATGGAATGATTTTGAAGCTGTGGTTTGGGTTAATTAAGATGGTCAACGCCATAAACTTTTTCTGTGTCAACTCTTCCAAGAAGAATTGGAGTGTAAGTTCTCATTTTAAACCGACTTCCATCTTGTTTATCAACAACAAACACTATATTGGTATATCGGAGACACTGCCGAGCAGATATTTATTAAATATCAATACATATGAGATAATTTAATGTCATTTAGAAAGTTGCAACAATATTTTCGTTATTGGGATAACATTTTCTTGGTATAGCACAGATTCTAGTGCTGAAAATCGGCTGACACCAGAACGGGTTTCGAACCAGCGATTTCAGAGTCAGGCATCTAATCGCCAGCACAAAATGTCAACCGTCTAGACCACTCGGCCAACGGACCTTCCACAAAAATAGAGGGCAACAGACCGGTACACTTTACTGCGAACATGCATTACCCGTCTGATAATCAGTAACGACCAAGGCTGATTACATGAGATGATTTAATGTCATTCAGAAAGTGGTGTTGCTGATAATCGGGTTTCGAACCAGCGATCTCAGAGTCAGGCACCTGGCCGAGTGGTCTAGACGGTTGACATGTATTGCTGGCAATTAGGTGCCTGACTCTGAGATCGCTGGTTCGAAACCCGTTCGTGTCTCAGCCAATTTTCAGCACTAGAATATGTGCTATACCAAGAAAGTGTTATCCCAATAACGAAAATATTATCAATATTATCAATACATAGCATAAAATTTACAATAATAACTACTTTATACCAATTAAATATCGAATGAAATAATTAGCGATGTTCATCCTCTCGCAGTGTCGCCTGAAGTGTTTGTAGCAACACTAATCACGTGCATCAGCGCTTTATTAGTTACCACCACGTATGGGAACCCATTTGTAACAACGAGAAATCTATTTCCATTAATTCCTTCGTCAAACGAGGGAAATTTCATTTATACATTTTTAATAAGTATCTATATAAAACAACCTGACTACCTCGTTTATAAAATTATAATAAATATTTCATAAATAAAAGTCTGTATATAAGGAGGACAATGACATAATTCTACAAATATTGTACGTGCGTGTCTTAACAGCTGGATTTGTAATATATAAGCTTTTAAAAACTGGTGGTATAAAAAGAGCTAAACTAAATCATAATATTCATATCATTATGTATAATATATCTGTACAAAAGAGCTAATCTGAATCATAATATAAATATCATTTTGAATAATATATCTGTACAAAGAAGCTAAACTAAATCATAATATGCATATCATTATGAATAATAAATCTGTATAAAATGAGCTAAACCAGATCATAATATTCATATCATTATGAATAATATATCTGTTCAAAAGAGCTAAACCAGATCATAATATACATATCATTATGAATAATATATCTGTACAAAAGAGCTAAACCAGAGCATAATATACATATCATTATGAATAATATATCTGTACCAAAGAGCTAAACCAGATCATAATATACATATCAGTAGAAATAATATATCTGTACAAAAGAGCTAAACCAGATCATAATATACATATCATTATGAATAATATATCTTTACAAAAAAACTAAACCAGATCATAATATACATATCATTAGAAATAATGTATCTGTACAAAAAAACTAAACCAGATCATAATATACATATCATTAGAAATAATATATCTGTACAAAAGAGCTAAACCAGATCATAATATACATATCATTAGAAATAATATATCTGTACAAAAGAGCTAAACTAAATCATAATATACATGTACATATCATTATGAATAATATATCTGTACAAAAGAGCTAAACCAGATCATAATATACATATCATTATGAATAATATATCTGTACAAAAGAGCTAAACCAGATCATAATATACATATCATTATGAATAATATATCTGTACAAAAGAGCTAAACCAGATCATAATATACATATCATTATGAATAATATATCTGTACAAAAGAGCTAAACCAGATCATAATATACATATCATTAGAAATAATATATCTGTACAAAAAAGCTAAACCAGATCATAATATACATTTAATTATGAATAATATATCTGTACAAAAGAGCTAAACTAAATCATAATATACATATCATTATGAATTATATATCTGTACAAAAGAGCTAAACCAGATCATAATATTCATATCATTATGAATAATATATCTGTACAAAAGAGCTAAAACAGATCATAATATACATATCATTATGAATAATATATCTGTAAAAAAAAAAAGCTAAACCAGATCATAATATACATATTGTAAATAATAATATATCATTATAAAATACATTATTATGTACAAAAGGGCAAAAGTACATAATATTACATTCTTTATAAAACATATCTTTATGGGAGTGTTAAGACGGCCAACGACGAATAATCATTTATAAGCCCTAATGATGTTTAGTGTTGCCATGTTTTAGAAGTTTTTGTATCAACATAAAGTTATTTAGCAATATGCACGTAGGACATCATCGCTGAAAGAAATAGGATCTGTCTTATAATATTTCATCGAAATGTTTGTGCTTGAAAAAGTTTGAACAAACGCTTATTCATGTTTAGTTTACAATGACAAAACATTTAGTTCATAGGTCTGAATAGATTGTTATTAAAACCAGCCTATAGGTTCCGCTTCACATGATTTTAATTGTATGTTTTTGCAAGTTTTTGGTGGACTCACTGTTCCATGATGTGATCGTTTAAACCTTTAGTAAAATAAAATGATTTATCTTGAATTTTGTATACATGATGGTTCAAGGTGATTTGGTTTGCAATGTACAATCACGTGTATTGTAATCTATCAAACCGACATTCCTACGGACTAAAATAAATATATAAGATACTCCTTTTTGGCTACCAAATACTACATGCAAATATAATTAGAAATTACCCCTAATCTACTATTTAAAGTAGTAACTCATGTGACATTATTATTATAAATTAGCTAGCATAGCATGAAAATAGTTGCAATGACCAAACAAATATTTGTGATGCAACAATGTGCTATTTAAAAGTTAGTGAGAACAACCATATTAAGATGGTCATTTTTTAAATAGCACAATTTCTCTTCTTATTTATTGACACTGGTGTTTAAAGGTGCCTCTTTAAATTCCGAGAATGAACTACTTCTAGATGGCCTGCCCTTGAAAAACACAAAAAAGTGTCTGTCATCAATTACTTTTTCTGTCCTCACATCGTGACTAATTTTGACATTTTCAAAACATAAAAATGACAAATTTGAATAGTAGCAAGCACTATTTATATTGTTGTAACGATTTTGACACCAAATCTGAGTAAGATATATGGTGTTGACATCATCTATTTCCATCTGTTACACATGTCCAGATAATTTGCATAGATACCAATGTATATTTGGATATTGGAATTTCATATTTAAAGGAACTGAAAATAGGTTTCTAAAACTATCTATGTATAATTGAAATTGAAAATACTCATACTTGCACTGTAACGATTTACAGACTGACATATTTGGTTCTAGCCAAATGGTATTGGGGAAAGTGACGTCATAATCTTAAAGAATTAGATTTTCATCCATCAAACGGTCAAACGCGAGTGTTCCATAATTGGATCAATAGAAAGTAGAGGTGTTCTAATGACTGGGATAAATACCAGATGGTCCCACATGTCATTAATTAACTCGTAATTAGACTAATTATGACCGGAATTCCCATGGTAGGGTACTAACATAGGTATGTACGTCAAGTCTCAAATGTCCTTCAAATGTCGTTGATCTTTTTTTGATCATCCAGTCTGTCAATTCGGTACATAAATCATGACGTAACCGGACGCTGTTGTTATTGCCCACATTTATTAAAATTTTCCACAACAACAATGGAATTTTGGTATTCCATTTATTATCTCTAGCAAAAGGCAATAGAACGTAATTAAAAATCATTTTGTAAAAACATTATGAATTAATTTAAATAAGTTTCAACTCACTAATAATAAATTACAAAATCAATTTTTAGACGCCTTTATAGATATGACGTCATCTGGTCACGTGAACAAACATGGAGTCTAAATTTAGCGTTTCAAAGCAGATCAGAGTCAAATGGATTCCACAAGCATTTCTACGTCCACATAGGTCTTTTGAACTTGAGAATACATGAATTATTCATTAGAAACCCCAATTATTCAATTAGTAAGCTTACTTTGGCTCTAATTAATGAGGCAACCCATCTTTAACTGAAGTAAAAGTATTCTCCGAGAAATTGAGTTTTAGTAGTCAAAATTTCATTTTTTCCAAGGTGAATATTCTAGGAAAATATTAATTTATCTTTTGAAAAAAGAAACAACAGTTTCTAACCTGAAACCACACTCCATTTTCAACGAATTTCGTCAAAATTAACCACCTATTGCCTACTATTTGATTTCGCTCTATTTAGTAGTTCTATTTTGACTACGTAAACATTTGACGGACTCAGACTACTGCTCCTTGACCCTTATTTGCATGTATCTTATTGATGTACTCAAAATGACCCCGACTTGAATATGAGCCCCTATATATTTTTATCATTTAGGGGGGGTTTATTCATAGATAAAGAAGACGGGACTTTAATTTATACAACATTGCTGTTATGATTAGCAACATCGACCCGACGATTTGTGTTTGTCTTAAGGATTTAAAGTGACAAAAATCATCCTAAATTGTAGCTAATCCTTCTTATTGTGAGTCGTTTGATATTCAATATTGAGATCGACCTCTTATGACTTCAAGTTTGCTGCAGACATCTTTAGACTGACCAATTGTGAGTACGGTATATTGAAACAGCTTTATGAAACAATAATCACTGGTTAAAGTGATGTGTAACGTTCTGACGTGTTCCATCCGTCGTACCCAGACATAGAATAATCAAATATGATAGAAAAACAATACATTTGGTACTTATTAATGATAAAGCACATTATTTCATGCTGAGCGTGATGCTTGAGTTTATTTTATCTTTAATTAATCGTTTATTTAAATTGCTCAAATTTTTTTATTCAATTATTTGTATGCCATTTTTATACTTCCTATTGTACCTAATAATAATCCAATTAATCCATATTTATCATTATATGTCCGAGGACGACGAGAGAAACACGCCGAAACGTTTTAAAACGCTTTAACCAGTTCAAATTTTGTTCCATAAACCTTTATAAATTATATATACGTTTAAACGGTTAGGTCCATAATGGATAAAAAACTGTTTTGCAAGACACAATTACTTTCAAGACATCCACTACCACTCTTTGACAAGGATCAACTAGGTTTCTATGGTTTAAACGCATGACTTAGTATCCTTGGTTACAGGATAGGAATTAAAAGAAATAATGTTGCTGATCGACATCCTGCCATCATTTAAAAATTTCTAACAGTGTCGACAATGGCTCTCAATAATCCTATTATAGTCATGCTATCAATACGAGTACAAAGTTGAACAAGAAGAAGTTGTAATAATGTTACCAATTGCGATGTAGTTAATGAAATATTATGTTATATAGAATGATACTATAATGCTAGCTGGTATTGATGAAATAATTATTGAAAAGTAATTTTATAAAAGCTAAAGCAGTTATTACTGTTACTGCTGTCGATATTGCTGTTGTTGTTGCAGTTGATGATGGTGATGATACAGCTGTAGTTTTCTATATCTGATTTTCTTGATAATGCTACTGCTAAAGTTATTTGCTGCTGCTGTTTTGACGCTCCTTTTATGGTGATTATTTTGTTAGATTACTGCTGTAAAGTGACTTAGAAAAATGTTATATACTTTATATGCTTTGAAGTCATATCTCATACGTTTCAATCCAATGATGACATTTTGTCTGCCTGGGGCGAAATAGGCCATGAAAGATGAAAGCAGAAAGAAGATGTAGCTTTGATAGATACCTAAGCTATGTCTTTTGTTAGGATGAAATAATATCCAATTCTACATATTTATTTAAATATTAACATAGTACATGTATTGTAGGAGTAAAATATAAGTGAGGGCGTCGACTAGATATCATTCATAACTGTAAAATACTCTCATTTGAACATTATGAACTACAAGATATTAAAGGTGCTATATTATATTAATAATATAGTAAATATTATCTTTGTCGTATACTAAAAAAAGGAGTTTTACGGCATACGATAATACATCCTTATAAGTTAATCAAACCGAATGACAAAAATGTCTACACCAGATCCGCCGAACTGAGGGGTGAAGCGGGTTCAACAATCTGAGAAAATCTTTTCGTATCTTGAAATTGAACCCGGACCTTTTGTACGAGATTCTGTTTCATTTGCCTGTTTAGTTGTTGCATAAATTTTATTTCAGTACATTTGTCTCCTTCACATAAGTGTCATAGTATTTTTTGTTACACATATTTGACCTTGTTATAAATTGTAAAGGTAGACGTAATATTATAACCGTAAGGGTTTGATAAATTTTACACATGTATATATATTTGCATCACAATCCAGTCGAATAAGGACTCAAAATATTTTTGTCCAAATTCCCTGTAAGTTCATTGAGAATGATACATGTACTCTGATTTGTGAAATGTATCGACCAGGTTAGTCAGGGCATCTATTCCGATAGAGGCGTTTTGAATGCTTTAAGATCTGATTTCTGATACAAACAATAGATGCATTTATTTTCTGCTTCTGTTTGGACCAATGATGTAATGTAACATTGTAAACATCGGCAAACATCATGAGTAAGATCAAACGAGATTCCTATTCTTATACCTCTATTAATGTGGACTATCCTGGAAAATCTCGCTTTATGGTTAATGAATACTAGCGAGCAATTGCTTTTCTCTTTACAAGACTTTTAGACTCTCTTCGAATGATCAAGACTCGATTAATTTCCGAGAAATCATGACTTTTAGACTATTTTTTATAACATATAAAAATTTCGATTTTCGTTTAGAGCTCTGTATCGTATGATGTAACTCATACTTGAAGTTTCCTTGAATGAAAGTAAGTTCAGGATATATGCATTGACCCAAGTTGACCTTTCATAGACCATGACCTTATAATTTGAATAAATTGGCCATAATGCATTATCCATGGTCACATTAAGAAGGGTATAAACAATATTTATGAATGATAGAACATAATAATAATATTTTTAAAGTCGATATTTACATATTCGCCATAAAGAATGTCGGCTTCTTTTGATGTTTATTAATCTGATTATTATTAATATACCATATAGTTTATACTTCATTGACCAACAAAACAAAATATACCATGGTCGCGGACTTAAAGAGAATTCCAATCAAAAGATGGCCTAGATATCAACGTTGTGAGCTTCAAGAGGAACTAGCTTTCAAGTGGCGATCCTGATCCTTAAGAGCATCAAAGCACAAATGGTCTATATCGACATCACACTTCTATAGATAAAAAATTTCTAGACTTCCGGATTTCAACGTATTGGTGTTTGTTGACTTTCCAAGGTGATACAGATCATACCATCGAAGGAACATGCCTTGTTGGTGGTGCTCCAGGTTAATGAGACAACATGGAAGCCATATTGGGACATTTTATCTGAATTTGTATTTAATACGTCTTGAATGGAGAGGGATATTGTTATCTACCAGAAATTCATCTACATTGTAACGTTCTTAAAAGGGTATGCATAACATTGACATATTACATCCTATGCGTTCATATTTCAGCATTTTATACATCTATTAAATATTCTTTTAAATCTCCGTAAAAAATCATCTTTAAGAAACCCAAAAGTAGTCGGGATATCAAACTATGACCATCAATTTCAATCCAATTTTATTTCGTTATATTTTCCTTACCACTAATAGGCCTGCGGTTATTTTTGCCATATATGAATGAACATCACTTAATAAAAACGTTGTTTGTTGTAATCGGAAAACATAGTATTTTAATCGGCCACAGTTGAGTAAATTTATTGTTTTATTTAAGCGTGACGAAGTGTATTTTTTTCCATTTCATTTATACCAACAACTATATCATAAAAAATATCTTTTCTTTCATTTTCATTTTATGATTTGTTTTGATGAAAAAATTGGATGGAAATCTGGACTTCCAACCAAAATCCAGATTAGAATTTAAATGTTGCACACACATATTTTAATGAACTTCGAATATTTTTTCTAATTTCAGATAAGAAGAGAAGAAAATCATCCAACGGATCCAGATCCCCATTTCTCAATAAAATATTTGCTCCACCCCAGGCCTGTACATCTGGGAGATTTAAACCCTCCATTCCCCGAAATCATAATAGCCGAATGAACACATGAAGCCTAAAAACTCATTTTCGAAAATTAAACCGAGCATCAAAGTATGACTTTGACTTATGGTCTGGGAATACATACCAGGGGATATATGGGCTCTTTTGGTGTTTTCTTTGGGCTTCAGCTTTTTCGATTCGTGTGTGTTGTGTGAAAATTCACAAACGTATTTATTTTCATGTATCCTAAGACACATTTGGATTGTTACTTTTGTGCCTTAATTCCAGATCCCTTGTGTCCTACCATACTTTCTTGACCGTTTCTTAATGAAAAGGTAGAACGTAAATTTCATTTCCTTGTGATAAGACCTACGCATATTGACGGGTGGTCTCCGATTTAAACCTTATTTTTCTGTTTGAAGTGTCTGAAAATCATACAGGAGCTGAATAATACTACACAATTTGTCATTATTATAAAATAAATTATTTTCATTTTTCTGGGAGTACGAAGCGTAAACCATCTAGCCATGACCTTAATCTTTCAATAACAAATAATACTTGAGTTCTTGTCATTCTTAGTCTACCTTATCCTTTAACAATACATTCCTTTTTCATTACTAAACATCTTATATAAAAAAGCACATTATTTTAAGGTAAATCGGAAAACTCGAGTAATCTATTGACGTTTTATACTTAGTTAATAGATAGGGAAAAGAACAACCGGATCTTATTCTCGAAAACCTATCTTAAAATTAATTTTGATGTTCCACTCATCTGACTGGTGAATCTCAAATCAATTTACAATGTAATTCTGTTGTCCAATTATTGTCCAACTGTGTGTCTTAAAATCTGAATTTTATTTCAGTCAAATATAAGAGAAGGTCCCGGATTGCTAGTTTATCAGACAAAACTGACAAAAGTATTAATTTCTATCAATTAAATCAAATTGCAGATCTGGATGTTGTGACGACATACACAATATGTTGTTATTCAGATTTTCATTCATTCAGCCACCGACTCTGATGTGTAACAAGTAGAACTTGCCATAGTTTGCATGGAGTGTCTTCTGCAGATTACATTGCAACAGAATGTTTAGAAATGCGATCGTGTAAAAATATCCTTATAGTAGAAATAGTCAACGAAAAAAAGATCATGTGGATCTTGAGTAGACGAAAACGGCAGAATCTATCTCATCCCCTGAATTGAATTTGAAATCGAAAGGAAACACTCATGTTCGGGAGAATTCTATAAAATCTTCAATAATAATGATAACGCCTATGAAAAGTTGACATGAGGAGACAAAACGTTTATATAAACCATAATAATCTCCTAAAGTAAGAAAAGGGGTTAGACAAGAATAGTATACCAGACTTTCATTATCATAATATTTATGTTTAATTTAGTGGAAAGTAATTTAATCTATCGGCCCATCATGTCATTACATCTCATATTTCTTACCTAGAAAATAATTTAAAGGAGTACGTTTATTTTTTATATGAATAAAGCAAATAAGCGTGGCATAAAATCATAACATCATTCTCCATTTTTGATACAGATCAGTGAAGTGTGAAGTGAACGGGGGGGGGGGGGGTTGTTATGGTAGCCTTCAAATTGCCTTATTGTACATATCTGTCTGAACTATCACAGTAGGCAAATGTAGGCCATCTGAGGTATGGCGCAAGGTAATTCGCAACCTGCTGACTCTATTCCCAGCCTCTGATAGCTATTTGGACAGATATGGCTGGGGGAGAGTCAGAAATACTAAGCACCAAATTTGACCTAGATGGGGATGATGATGGTATGATTGAACTACAAAAACATCCATCTTTCCAAATAAAGAGAGTTTTAGTGGATTCGAGGTATGTAAATACGTTTAAAACCGCCGCCAGCCAGTTTCGGACTAGGCGCAAGGAAGCACGATAACATTTGTCTGTGCTGAAATGTTCATTACTTATTCTTAACGTAAAACAGAAAAAAGGATTTTTTAACGTAAATTTTATATTGCGACGTAAAATAAAAAAAAAATATATAAAAACAGGTGATAAGTGTCAACGATGCATATAACAAAATATTTCACAACATTTGATTGAGATTCAGATTTTCCGTATGGGTATGGGATAGTGAATTTTACCGGTTTGACGTTGTATATTTTTACATTGATCTAACATTTACATTGCAAGTATTCGATCCCCTTTCTGATACCTTATACATTAATTTGCAAAGTATTTGTAGGTATGGCTATTGCAACACATAGTTGTATATACTAGTCTTCGTGCGGGTGGTCTAGTCTTTTTATATGAGTGTTAAAGGTGCAGTCTGTGAAATTTCTAATTTTACATCAAAAGATAACTAAAGTATCACTCAATTATAGTTCTATATATGTTCTTTCGATTTACTTATTGCCGAATGTTCTGCTCAAACAGATCGTCATAATGATCTTGCTCTTATAAAATTATGTTCACCTAGCTAACATCATTTTCTACCAAGTTGTTTTAAACATTTACCACACCATACCAAATATAATTAAATTAAAATATATTTACACTAAAACCAAACCATTTTAATAAAGATTTAGGATAATTGTTTGTAAATCATCTATTTTGATAAACGTTTAAAGTTACGTTATGTGGGTGATGTTTTTCTTTATTTAAAACAGGTTTCTAACCTTAAAAGGTGCCTTTGGGTTTTCAAATCTGTTACTACATTGTGGCTACAGGTACTAAATACTACACGAGATTTGGTTATATGTACTAAACACTTTACTACATTTTGGCTTCAGGTACAAAATACTACACTAGATTTGGCTAAATGCACTTAACACTACACTACATTGTGGCTACAGGTACTAAATATACTACATTTTGGCTACAGGTACTAGATACTACACTACATTTTGGCTACATGTACTACATAATATACTACATCTTGGCCACTTGTTCGAGATATACTACATTTGGCTACATGTACTTCAGCCTTCACAGCATTATGGCTACATGTACTACATGCTATAGTACATTTTGGCTACATGTACTACATACTATACTACTTTTTCGAGATACTAGACTACATTTGGCTACACGTACTACATACTATACTACATTTTGGCTTCAGGTACAATATACTACACTACATTTGGCAACATGTACTTAATACTATACCACATTTTTCGCCACATGGCGTACTTACTACTATGATATATTTAGGCTACATGTACTGCACATTGTACTTTTTTTGCCTTCATGTACTAGATACTATACTGCATTTAGCTACATGTATTACATATTATACTACTTTTTGGGTTCATGTACAAGAAACTATACTACTTTTGACCAAATGTACTAAAAACTATAATACATTTTAGCTTCATGTACTAATTTTTGAAATATATTGCTCCTTACAACTAATAATCTACGAATGTATTTGAAAGCTGTTACAAAATCTACAGAAGATCCTATAACAAACAAGGTTTTCGTTCGATAAACTCTTGTGTGGATCGCTCCGTTTTAAAGGAAAAATAAAGGTTGTTATATCGGCTCAAACCAGATTTTTGTGGTCAATTTAGATTAGGAATGGCGATTGTCTCAATAGGATACATAACCAACATATACAACTAGCCAGACACAATTAAGGATGACTTATTTGTTAAGTTGATGGATTATGGATTTGAACTATTGAATTATCCTTAATAATAATAAGGGGATTTTTCTCATAAACCACAAATATGACAAAGTATTTGAGCGGTTCAAGAGAAGGTCGTCCCCCGTATTATCTAATATTCTTATATTAATGGCATACCTTACACTTGATATTAAAGCTTCTAAAAGAATATTTGTGTTAAATCTTGCTTAACCCCACGTCTTTCAGTTGAAAAAAGATTAAGATAGATTGTGATGGGTCACGTCAGGAATGCCAAAAATTGACATGGAATTTGCGTCTTTATATCTGATCTTTTATAACTCATGTATCTGGCAATGTTAATCGAAGAGTGAGAGAATGACACAAAGTGTCACGTTATGATCAAGTTTACTCCCGTTTATAATAAGGTCGTCAAAAACAGCAATGTTTGACTGTGATGCCTTCAAAAGCTACCAGTCGATGTCAGTTCGCCTGCTCTAAGATTCTCGTCATGATCAATGATCTTGTTATGTCTCCTACTATGGTTCCCCCTGCCTATCCAAATTATCAAGAACCAAATTCTCTAGATTCGTTCATTTGAGCCGTTTTTTAGTATCGATTTTCAGCGACATTGGTTATCATTAAAATCTTTCCAGTAAATAAAAGTTGAATAAAAACCATATATTTAATTTATATGGTCGAGATAAATCTGCCCATATATATTGGTAATAGAAAGTATCAATTGATAATAAAATAGAAAATTGACACTCAATTAAAATGGAGTTATTTCAACTATCTCACTACTTAACATTCTTATATTTATAGCTAATAGACAAATCTTTCTTGTTGATTTAAGGTCAAAGAATATATATTATTCTTTTCTTGATTTATTCTGTATACAATAGCTGATAACAATATGGAAAGAGGACAGTGGACATTATCAAAACACACGAAACAAAGAAACTCAAGATTATGACGAAATTACAGTTTGTGTACACATACTAAAAATTTACAACGATTTTTACGTTGGGTCGAAAAGGTTCAAGCATTTCATATATAGTTGACTTCATGAAAAGCTATGTCAAATCCCTGTATATGGACTCAGTCCAGTAAAACATTTTATGCTAATACGAATTTAGTCCGTTCTATTTTTAGAAATCCTCTTTCTCCCTTCCTTTGTGGGTTTTTGCATTTCCATTTTTGACTTATTTTTGGTCTAGATTTGCAATTTGATGTCTGAAATTGCATTTTCTTTCAGAATTTCTGAGATAATTAGAAATTTAATTGGCGGAAGGTTATTTCTAAAAATAGTGGTTTTGTGTGCAGTGACAGTCAAGCGGATGTTGATAAAATGTAGTGGTTTACTTTCATTTTGTTTAGTTCAAAATTTTCATGGTCATGCTATATTGGATTTTTGTACAGAAACCAAGTATTGGCCTGGCTTTCATGTGACATATAAGAAAGTTTTCAACGAGATTTCTGGAAAAAGTTCTAGAAGGTTGAATTTTGTGATTTATCATGGAATTAGATGGTAAATGAATTGGTGGACTAAGTCCATATATTATTTGAGTTGCGTCCCTTGAAGTGAAAAGTTTGAAATTGAAGGCATATTGTATAAGTAACACCCGTTGAAGCAAGCTATGCAGTGTTATTCTTCGAAATCCTCTTTCCCTTTGAATACTTTGCATGCCTATTTTGGTTTATATTAGGTATTTGATGTTTGAAATCGCATTTTCATCCAAAAACTTAGAATTCGCCAGCTAGTCTTTCATATTTGAAAATTTTCAACGAGATTTCTGGAAAAAATGTACAAGGTTGAATATTGTAATGAGAACAGAGGGCAAATGAATTATAGGAAGTTTCCAGATAAAAAGAAAAAAAATATACTCCTACTACAAAAAAAGGAAAAATGGTTGTATGGCTGTTAATACTTGGATGTGGCTAACCGTTGTTGGAAGAATATATTTCCGTTTGCTTTATCGACTCAGTCCAGTAAAAAAAAATATGCTAATGATTGATTAGAATTTAGTTTTATAGAAATTCTCTTTCTCTCTCCTTTTTTGGGTTTTTTGCATGCCATTTTTGACTGGTTTTTGGTCTAGATTTGAAATTTGATGTCTGAAATTGCATTTTCTTTGCTTTCAGAGATTCTGAGATAAAAGAAAATTAATTGGCGGAAGGTTATTTCTAAAAATAGTGGTTTTGTGTGCAGTGGTCTACTTTCGATTTTACAAGTTCAAAATTTTCATGGTCATGCTATAGTCAATTTGTGTATAGAAATACAGTATTGCCCAGGATTCATGTGACATATTGGAAGGTTTCAAAGAGACTTCTGGAAAAAGTTACAGCAGGTTGGATTTCGTGATTTAACATGGAAAAAGATGCCTAATGAATTGGTGGACCCATTCCTGAATTAATTTCTGGTATTTCAAATATACAGAGTAACCTCCCTTCAATCATCGTGGATACTGTCAAAATATAGTGGATGACCAAACTTCACGCATGGTGTGCTTATGGTCACATGACAGTAGTCGTAATAAATGTCATATGATATTACATCGTTTCATATTCCTTTTTCCCCTTTTATTCTATTAGCCTTCTCTAGAAAATTTGACATCTATTCGCTGAAGGTAATTTAACCATAACCGAAATACCACTGACGCCATTCTCTGACTATTGTTAAGAGTACGGTCTCAATCTATATTGGAACCGAACCTAGAACCTCTGACGGAGAATTCAGCAGCCCCTTCTTATTAAGAGAATCTGAGAGTATTTCTTAATCTAGTACATCTATGAGCGCATCTGGATCTCAACCATCTGTATATAGGCTACATCAATCAAAATCTTATGCACGTGGTTATTTTGCTAAAATATGAACACACGCACGTGAAAATCTAGAATGGGTAACCCAATTCGTAAGAACAGGGTAATTTTTATATCTATTCAAAAACTCATCTAACCACAAATTTCCCACAGTTTTTCTAAAGTATTATTCGATATTTTATTCTTGTTTTACTGCCAATTACGTCCACAATTCACTTAAAATTGTCCAAGATTTTTCAAGTAGAAAGATTTGGTTTGATAACATAAGAAATAGCTTACGTTTTGTAAAAGATGATTGAGCTGGACTGAATTTCTATACAATTAAGCTCTCAGTAATGTCAGTAGTCGTTAGTTAAAAAACTTATCAATGTATACATTGACCTATTTGAAGGTTTGGGGCAGTGGAATTTTAATAAACCTGACTCTATTTTGAGTTATATTTTTCTATTTATACATACCTAGTTTGTATGTTTTTGAACATGCACAACGGCTAATGTTTTGTTTTGTTCTTAGATACTCGTATCAAAATATACATATACGTTCTTGTAAATACATAGTCTGATATATTAAAGGGATGCTGCGTCTGGGCATGAACATAAAATTTGAGTTCTCAAGAATGGTCAATAATTCATCACCTGGCAACAGAATCCCTTAGAATCTGGAAAACTCGCAAAACTTAGTCATTTTGGAAGACACTTAATCAATTTTTAAGCGTTTTTCAACAATCAAATGCATCTTTATGGATATTTTTTTTATTTATGGCTGCAGGTATATTTACTGATGAATAGAGCTCTCATTGAGCGAGTTTAAAATTTTATGTTGACTCTAAGACCTATTATCCCTTTAAGTTTCTTACTTATTTCTTTCATACATATCCCATGAATTCATATAAATCACATGTTCAGATATCCATGTTCAATACTCTCATATTCGTTTCCTTAAATATTCAGATTTTATAAATTCAGATTCTAAATATTCATCATTTATATTTATGATCTAATAAACTGCATTCTTACATTTTCACATTATGAAAGATTAATATTCGCTAATATTCACAATCGTATATACTTGGGTTCATATTCAAAACATATTCAGTGTATCATTCTTAATCTTACATATTCACATTTTTACATATTCATTTTCTTACTTTTATATATTAACATATTCATGTTCTCATATTCCAAAAATGCTCATGTTAAGATGATGTCCTTTTGAAAAGCGAATTCAGTATTGTATAATTTAACTATTCAAGCATTCTAAGGGACAGTGAAGTGTTATGGCACTAGGCGTCTCTGATTGTTATGAACTGAACCATCAAGGGCGTGTACACCTAACCCCTTTTCTTTAACTATCTTACATTAAAAATTCTAACAATTACTTATATAGTAAGATAAATATTGACAAGAACTATCTACTTTTATGAATGGACTTTAAACATCTACCAGTGAAATTTTATATAAGAGAGAGAACAATATCATATCTAAGATATATACCGATGAAGGTCGTGTAATGAATTGGAGTAGACCTGCACGCCGCCATAATAAGCTCAGCAATTCATCATAATTTTAGAATACACAAAAGTGTCCCACTATATATGTATAAAATGTTAACATATCATGACATACATTTAAACGGATGGTATATCAGAAGCATCTGAGTTGAAGCGGTGAAAAGCGTAGCATTATAGGGAATTTCAGAAATTGTTACTAGTGGAATTGAGAGGTACTCAAAAATGTACCTTAAGATGCAGACGATTCCTTTCCTTGAAATAAAACATATATATATCAATTTAAATATTTTGATTTGCATTTCATTATGAACCAGTAGCGATACCAAAAAATATCATAATGATAAATTAATCTTCCTGCAATATCAAATAAAGAAAATCCAGCTGTTTCGAGACAACGCTCCATAGAGACCATCAAGCGTTGCCTAATATAACTATATGTACAAAATCGTATTCATCTATAACACTTACTGGTATCGTCGTCCTCAAGAGCACAGATTCTCCAGATACCACTGCCCATAGCAGTAACGACTACGAACTATATTAGGGTGTACTAGTATTGGAAGGAAACTGGTACTCATCAACTCATTCCACCTAAAGCATGCCTTTTACAGGTAAGAACGGACATTTTTTATAGATGCAAGATTTGTACCTTGATATCGGATACTAGCTATTTTATATGTAGATCTACAAGGAAAATGTACCCTATCCAGAAGTATCAATATGTGGCACTTCAGTGGATCAACTGAACTCTGAATCAATTTAATGACAGATAGATTTAAAGATTTGCAGTGTGAAGGGGCTCTTTCAATTATTATTGCTGGTAGCCTAGTAAGATTATAGTTGAGCCTTTTCAGGATAGCCCTGCGGTATTCGAGCCACTGTGAACCTCGAATTATATTCTTCAGACGATTTTATCCTAACCCCCCATTGAGCGCATAGTAACTGACTTGGTAGAAGATGAAACTACTGTATTCCAAGCTAGGGAAGCCCATTGAATTAAGACATTTAATACAGCAAGACCTATAGGACTAAATATTCATTCATCCTTGGTTTTCTGGCTTCTTCAATATTACCAGCAATCGACCAAGTACGAAACATATAATTGACCATTAACCCACATCTATTTAATTTACCCCAAAGAAACATATACAAAATATTTTTTCTCAAGTCTCATTTTAATGCGCCCTACTTATGAAGAATGACATGAACACCGTTTACCTATTATAGTAGGGCCGCTATTTATTGTACTCTTGTCATTACATATACAAACTTTATGAATAGAATATTCTGATTTCGTAGGCTAGAGTTAAAGAATTCCATCTAAGTATTTTTTTGTTCTGTTTAAAATAAGGTATATATTATCTATTGTTGTAATCTCGCTAGGGGCACCTCGTCTTCATAATGTATTGCTCAACCAACTGTGACATATATACCGTTTGAAAAGACTTGCTAGGCAGCTCTCTGGATTGTCTACTCTTTTGACATATTCTAATATTAAACTCGAGGTATTTTCATACACGATATTTAGTTCAGACGACAAGACGAAGTTTGAGCGATTCAATTCAATATCATAGCTTTAAATTGTGAATTTTTTCCTCTTTTATCAAGATCAACGCTAACGTATAGCAAAGGTAGGTGGTGTTTTATTTTTTTTTAAATGTAACTGTAAATATCTATCGAATAACTAATGTTAAAGGAGATATGGTTTTACAGGGGTTATATTAAATGGGTTAGCAAGAGAAAATTGAGTGAAGCTCATGGATCAAATGTCGGGTATCAGATTTACGTTTTCATCAACAGCTGTATCTTGATAGGTAGTTTAACGAGATCAAAGATTAAAGGATAATGTAAAATATTACCGCAAATCTCTTTCATGTTTAATCAACAGTTAGATTATGTAAAAACTTAAATGCATGCATAATGCTCAATAGTGTCAAGTTACTATGTTGAATGGAGTGTTTTTGTAGCCTTTGTACAATTTATTCAAGCCTGAATAATGTCATAAATACCCAGTGTAAGCAGTCACTTTGATGGTTAAGACTGGATAAGTTCATATATGTCAACGACTTGCAGCAATTGTCGCATGGGCTATGGCATAAATATCCAGAGACAGCAACCGCTTGGATGCTAAGCTTGGATAATAACATAAATATCCACATATAGCAGCCATCTTAGATGTTGAGTCTGGACAATGTCATAAATATCCACAGATAGCAGCCAGTTTGGATGATAAGCTTGGACAATGTCATAAACATCCACAGATAGTAGCCATCTTATATGTAAAATCTGGATAATATAATATAATATAATATACACAGATATATGCCATTTTGGATGCTCAAGCTTTAAAATAGCATAAATATCTACAGATATCGCCACTTCAGAAGTGCCAAGTTTGGATAATGTCATGAATATACACAGAAAGAAGCCATTTTGGAAGCTAAGGCTGGATAAGGTCACTGGTATCCATTGATTGGACCCATTTATAATAGCCTCAGCAAAGCATGTTCAACGAGCTTTCGTTTTGCGTTTGAAATCTTTATCGTATTTGTTTCACAAGCGTTTTTGCAATTGTGTGTCTTTGATTGAAACAAACACAGATGTCGAGGCCGGGCTTTACTTTATATCCAACAGAGACAAGTCAACAATGACTTATACAGGAATGCTTGTGCCTCATTTAATGTCCGAAATTCACCTGTCTGTGTACTTGACCTCATATATGACCTTTCGTGTGATCGTTAAATTTGATATAAAATAATATAGACTAATTGACACTTGACACTTTATGACATCCAATTGCTATGCAGTCGCTTCCTTTTGATGTTATCGTGCTCTAGATTTCAATACATTTAATTTTTAGGAAATAACTAAGTTCAGTCTAGTATGCCAGTAGTTCTCGAAATCAACATACTGTAATACTTTTTTCTAAAATCGTCGCTTGCATGTCATTGACATTAGCCCATGTTATTCCTGATATGTGAGTCATGGAGATGTCTTACGCTAGTTGTTGAAAAGTCCTGTATTATTTCTTGAAATCATTCAAACCAGTTTTTTTTAAATCGTTCCATGTGAATTTTTGCAATCATTCATACCCGTTCTTGGTATCGCTTCACATCAGTATTTGAAATTAATTATACCATTTCTGGAAAGCAGTACCTTCTAGTTATCGTGCGTTATAAACATTCAGCATTATGAAATGAAAGCCCAACCACAAACTACGTACAATATGCCAGTAGTTAATAATTTGTATTTTTATTTCAAACAGAAAGTTCAATTTTAACCAGGTAATTGGTGAACCTGAACCTTCACTTTCTTCGCCGGTAACTTATACATTTATCGACATAAAACCTCGAGTGAAATGTTTAATGTAAAATGAAAGGTATGAAAGAAACATTAAGCTATTTATATTGTACATTAAAATGGTAGATTTATTAAAGACCGTGTTAGTATTAATGGCCACTGAATAACTTATGCAAATTCTCAGCCTTTCACATAATGGAATATGGCCTAGTGGCCTCCCTATTATCTGATTCATTTATTGCTCGCCTACGAATCTTGAATCGAAATATATGCAATCGAAAGTTGTTGCAGTATATCCGATCACTTCTTATTCTGCTTAAGACTGCTACATTGTGGACGTTTCAAGTGGTGTATTCTGTACTATCATCACTATCTTCGTACAAGCAAGATTACGAAGGGTTCACAACTTATATTAGTGAAATTCCATTGAAATACGTAGGTGTTGTAAAAAAAATGATTACAGACTGCGGGGTTGAGCCCTGTCTCACAGGTTTAATTTGCAATTTCTACATAAAAAAGCTCAATGACTTATATAGATAATTAGTTCATAACACTTATTTCGGCGAATTTGTAAGATATAATAAGGTAACGTAATATGATACTGCCTAAGAGACCTTCGAATATAACACCTTTTCTATTATAGCTTATAAAATTAATCAGAAAAATTCTAACACAGAAATTTTTGTTCACTCTCACAGCTGGATTTAAAAAAAAAGAATTTATTAGTTTCTAAGTTACGTTTAAGGATTTTTGAACCGTGGTGGCTACGCAGGTAGGTGGCATATTCTTAGATGACAACGTTACTATGCTTATTCAAACGTTCTTTTCGAACACTTAACTTCTAAAAAAGGTACATGTATGTTTTTTAGTTAATAATTAATGCATCCCTTTGGTATTGTTAGTGATTATCGAATCAGAAACTTATTCAAAATGAACTAATAAAATGCTCTGAGTATAGCATAATTCCTCATTTGCATTCGGCATTTGATTGGTTTGAAAATGGTCATGACCTAGAACCTGAAATGCATAACAATTTCAACACATGAATGTGTTAAGTATTTGATTTAAATCCCCACTCTTTTGTTTTGATTAGTTACACTCGTGTCGAAATGGATACTTAAAACTCTTTCCTTTTTGAAATATCACATACATAACTCTTTATCAGTATCATAACCATCTTTCAAGCCTCACATATCGAATTATGCACAATCAGAGCGTGCCACAATGGACGTAGTGTCTAGAAGGGCATTTAAAGAATGTATGTAGGAGTAAGGTGTGGTCTACTCACCATTATAATATGATAATATTATATCTCGTTACGGTAAAAGACCAACCCTTAAAGAAACTAGCAATCATATTGGCCAGTTATACATACGATCCCTTAAACCCTTTTTTAAGAAACAAAGATTAAATTACAACCAGCAAGAATGCTCATCCCCATTAATTTTTTTTTAAAGTTTATATAGCGAATGTGCGATTAATCTTTTCTTTAGAGTCTTAACAGCTTTACCAAAATCTGTAAGTATGTAAACAGTTTTACATGTACAGTTTGTAATTATTTTGGTTAACATATGTCTTACATGAGTTTTAACAGATTAGATGGTGGTAATAAAATGATGGTAATGTGTCAAGTGAAAGTATCATTATATTTTATCATTCTAGCACCTTGAATAATGTTTTCAGTGCGCCTCCTCGCCTGTCACGTGTAAAATCATCGCTATTCTAAAACACTCAATAAATCACCATAAAAACTAATTTAAGATACGAAACTTGAATTAGATAAATATGACTGCTCTGCTCATTCTGAAGTATATTTTTTTAGTTTTCTTTTTAACCCTGTCAAAGTCCTTTAAAATCATTTATTAAATGATGCTTATCTGAATCTTATCCCCATAAGTTGATAAGGGCATAAAAATAAAATGGCATAAAAATGGTAATATATATCAATCTGGGAATCATGTGGTCACCATGGGCTGTCCGAATTTTTCGAATGGAATGGACACTTCTAACCACATCCATATCAACTGACTGTGAATAATTCAAACTTTATTAACTTATAAAATACATTATTCAGTTTTCTTTTGCAATCAGGGAGGGGATGACTGTTTTTAGACTCGGGTCAATGGATTGGTCTTCCATGCGGATCCAAGGTTTATTGTATCCCGGTGTGTGAACGGGGTCATAACAGATATACCAATGTAAAAAGTTGGACTGGTATTTGGTGTTCCAAAATGTGCTATACTTACAAGTACATGTAGTATTCGCGATTGAAGTCCAGGGTTTTATGCTAATAGGTCGAAGAACAGCCTCGGGGAAATTCGTATTGGACTTAGATTAGGTCTACTTATAGGTACTTATACATTCTTTAAAACATATCAACAATAATGGTTTATCCTCATTAAGTTTTCTTGTATTTATCATTTGATGTCGTAAACTATAACTTATCTGCCCCTTTATTGTACTCGAATTATTATCGTATCTGTCCTTGGAATAAATTTGTTAACAAATTTTAATGTATGTTTCACCTGAGGTATTTTGTAACAATATGCATTTTGAATAAAAAAATAAGATGAGGTATTTTACCGTAGATATTTACGAATATTTTGTTTATTTCAACTTATATCAAATAATGTCTCGCCAAATATGTTTCAAGGTCCAAAACACCTATCTTTACCATGACAGAGTCTGCTGAAATCACTTTGAGTCACTAGTTTCACAGATTCTCAGTTTGTATTAGTAGGATTTTGTCATGGTAGTGTACAATGTGTTTAGCACACTGTGGGTACAAAGCACTGAATTAGTCGTTGTAAACTGTGATCTGAATTCTGTGTGAGTTTCAGGTGGGTTGTTGATGACTTGTATGCTGTAAATCAGCACATGCTCTGTTCTTAGAATAGTGCGGAGCAATAACAGCGGTTATTAAAAAATCACTGTCTTCCTTGAACTTCTGGTCTGTTGTTGTAAAATTCTGGGGAATTTGTCTGTTGCTGTTGCAGAAGCACAATGTTGCTGTCCTATAATAGCAATAGAGCATTTCGCATAATGAGCACATGATGTGTTATTGTAAAGTGTTGATCATCTGGTGTGATGGGTACCTTGAGTGTTATATGATAGTATGGAGCACCGAGTGTGTTTTGTAATATTGTTAAAAATCACTCAGCATAAGAGATAATGTAAATTGATGCATACCTATTGTGTGTTGTGTGTGATGTTGTGTTATTCATGAGCCCTTGTTATGGTGAGTGTCTGTGGGGTTTGTTGATATAGAAGATTGAATAAAGTCGTGCATTTAATATTTTTAACTTAACTTCAAAGACATGTAATATCTAGTTAGCATATAATATGTGAGTCGTTACATAAACACAGTTCAAAATATTTCTTTATGTGTTATTCTTTCCACATCATATTGTGACGGTATAAAAAAGTATAAGAAATGCGGATATAACGTGAAACTTGTCCTTCTGAAATTTAACATGAGCAAACTTGAACGTAAAAATTATTATATATTATATGATAGAATAATATTTATCTTCCCCTGCAAATACATAATTCAATATTATCGTTATTGATTTCGTTCACTATCATTTATCAATTTCATCGTGATAAACATCTTATGTCATAAGTCAGCGGGCAATTTATTAAAATACCACTAGTTTATTAAATAGCATATGCATAAAGTAAAAAGAAGATTTCTAGAATGTATAGTTAGGTATGTTTATCTGTCATAACCTATCCATGTTAAAATAAAGTATGATGTGACGATTACAAACACTGCCTTAAGCTGAAATGGTTTGTGCTATATTGATGACATATTTTATTTATGGTTTTTAAACAAACATATTACCAGAAAAAGGTATACAAAGGCTATCCACAATGTTCTCGTAGAAAGAGGCTTTCTAAATCATTAAGGGAATGAAATATTTGTCAATTTACATTGAAATACGTCAGCTGGACTCACAGATACATGTTCTACCATCGAAAGTAGTAGTTATAATAAATGTTTTTGCCATAAACATATTTTGATGAGAATTGTCCATTGTCTTCTATCCAGCATTTTTCAGCATGAAGGCTTAGCTCGTATACTGTTGTACAGGTTGAGCATTACCTCATCTTGTTGGTAATGGGTAAGAATTTGTAACAGCTTTATTTACTATAAAGACGTTGTGATATCTCGTATGAAGTGGACAGTTCAACAATTTTGAACTTTTTCCTTCGAGAAACGAGAAACAGTAGCTGTTTGACATTTGTTTCATTAGTTACCCTCCCTGTTATACTCTTACACCATTGTTTTAGTAGTTTTAATAGGCAGTACGTGGAGTGAGTTGGTAGCTTTTTGTAAAAAGCATAGTACTGTAAATCGTATGATCTGTCTTCATAGTTTAATAATTTTGTTGATCTGGAATTGTGATCTGATTGTGATTAACTTTTGTATTTTGTGTTTTTCAATTATTAGAAGTTATTGCGATTCAGACGACTGTGCACTGTGATATTAGATATAAGATAAGAGTGATTTCAGATTGTGATCTCGCATAGTGCATAACATGGTGATATTGCATAAATATAAAATTTCTAGTTAAAGTTCGTAGGATTGTAGATCGTGTTTAAGTGATGTACTTTTTATGCTCACTTTCAGAATTATTTTTTGTTCATAATTTTGTTATTATAAATTAATTAGATAATTGTGAATAGTGCTTTGGATTAAAATGAGCTAACAATTTAGTGATTAACCGAGACTGAGAAATTATTGCGAATTAAACTGTTTTACTTCAAACGTAATGGCAAAGAATTTGCAATTAACATATGTATTAGAATGATAATATGGTTGAACAATACTGGAACACTATAATACTTTACAAAGTCATGCAATGGGTAAGATATAACAGAATATTTGTATTGTAACTTTCATGAAAACCTTTTATTTGGAAAACACTATGACTTATTTATAAAAAGAGTATTGTGATTGTCTTTGTCAGCGTTAAGAATATGTTCAAGTTATAACTAACTACAATTATCCATTTACTTTTTCTATGCAGATTTATGAAAACTGTGAAATATACTTCTAAATGTCTCGAACTATAAAAGAAAACTTAAAGTGCAAAAGAAGGCATTAATTGCTTCGTTTTCAAACTGGTTATCCGCAAGCTTTTCCTTTCTAAAGATACACTGAATGTTCTTTTCGTTCTTATCGTATGTCGACTGATATATAGTACTTTCTTCTACAAATTGACACTTGACTTTAGAGGTTTAGAACACCAAATATTCTATAAAATACACATTTGACGAGTTAGACATTTTAAGACCCTAATCCCATGTCTAAATAACGAAAATAACTCATGCATGAGATAGGCTTCACTGTTTGACCCTTTAGTAATGTTTACAGTTGGACGGTTTTTTAAAGTTGGGATATCTTTTCTGTTATTTGCGTATTAAATGGACCTTTATTTTTTCGATATTTTACATTTATACCCACTCATATTCATTACTGTGTACGTAATATGGTTTTGTAATTGTGTGGCCTGTATTTCTTTAAGCCTAATGAAGGCTTGATAAATATAATATTGAATTCGTTTGATGAATATAATTTGATAGTTTGATAACACAAATCAGATAAAGATGTGACCATATATTACAGTTCAGTTGCATTAAAGTAGTGTACACACTACAACATTTCTGCAACATTTTTCCAACATTTATGATTCCAATTCCAATGTTGGGTAAATGTTGTCAGTGTGAACAGAGTTGTTGCTTGTTCGAAAAAAGTTTGAAACTTGGAAAATTGTTGTAAAATAATTGCCAAGGTAATTTTTTACAACAATTGTTGCAACTCGTTGGAAAATTTTGGTCAATGTGAACAGAAAAAAAAACAGGTTTACAACAATATTCTAACATTTTTCCAACATCAGACGGATCATGTGACGCTGAATTGAGGTCATGTGATGAACAAAATGGCAAAATTTTCAAACATGTTGTTAAAGTGTTGCTATAGTGTAAACAGAGCATGTTGGAAGAATTGTTGTAAAAAAGTTGAAAAAATGTTGCAGAAATGTTGTAGTGTGTACACTCCTTAATTTGTTAATGTTGCAACATTGGTCCCGTCTGTGTCAAAATTATTATGATGTGAAGGGAATATGCACTAAATAACTTTTAAAAATGATAATTATCATCTTAATCATAATGGTAGGAATTCTATGCCCGAGTGACGTTGGATGAAAACTCATATGCACTAATTTTTTTTTTGATATGTTAAGATTCTGCAGGTGTGGATATAATAATTATTCTATTTTCAACTTTCAATTGTATTCGTAATTCTAGATTTAAGTAGTTTTTTTGAAGTTTTAAATTGAATCGACCCTTATTGTTGTAAGGGTAGGTAATATGTTTAATACGGTTGTTATTATATGTGATGAAACGGTTGTTATCAAAAGGAAAATCCGTAAAAATGCAAATAGACGTGGCACGATGTAGGATGCAGAACATCGTGTGGTATTATCAGAACAATAGAAACGGAAGAAGCGCATCGTTTCCGGATATGTTTATATCATACTTTATGAGGCTAGAATGAAAGCAATGTTGATTAAACACAAACCTATCTGAGACGAAAGCATCTGCAAAATTGTTTATAATGCTTTTGATACAAGCCGAACTGAAATAACGCAAATTGTCATGTCAACTATCCTACTTTGGTATGGTCAAACTTATCAAAGGTTTTAGTTAGGTTCTATAGCAGTGGCTTAGTTACCTTGGACAAATGGTTATTGTGGGTTTTGATCTTGGCGGGTCTTGAAAGTCTGACGGCATTGAATAAGTCATCTTCACACGTGCTAACAGTCCAATCAGCTTTATCTGGGAAAGATCAATGTCAAATGGCTTGGTCGAAGACCGACTGGTTTTATGAAATATTATGTTGCTGTGCTTGTAAAAATTTCAGTCATAATCCCAGTCGAATCAGCTGTTTCTGGGAAAGATCAATGTCCATATGGTTGGTCAAAAACCAGTTGATGTAGAAACGATCCATTATTGCGAAAAAAAGTTGTTATCCTAATAAAGTATAGTTTTTTATTTGAAAAAAATTTCTTCTATACATTCATTTGAAATGTAGAAAGATATTTGTAAGAGAAACCGGTCTCTAAAACATCTGTTCAGTGGACAGTATGTAATTTAGAGATGACCTATCACCTGGACGTTATATTGGTCAATCTAGCCACTGGTCAACATAAAGGCTATAAGAAACCAATATTGTTTTATTTAAAGTCCATTTCACACGGTGTTGTTCATGGATTATTTTACTTCACTTCACACTCATGTGGTACATAGTTTATACTTATTCAAATCAATATTTACTTCGCTACTACTAGCTTCTGGCAGGTGAATACATTATAATGTATAGTTTTTGTTATATAAATCAACATAGTTTATACTTACATAGATGAACATGCATAGTTTAAACTTACAAAGATCAGCATGCATATTTTATACATGCATAGTTTATACTTACATAGATCAACATGCATAGTTTATACTTATATAAATCAACATGCATAGTTTATACTTACATAGATCAACATGCAATTTTTAATTTAAAACTTTTTTCATTAGATCAACATGCATAGTTTATACTTACATAGATCAACATGTATAGTTTATACTTACTTAGATCAACATGCATAGTTTATACTTACATAGACTGACATGCATAGTTTATACTTACATAGATCAACATGCATAGTTTATACTTACATAGATCAACATGCATAGTTTATACTTACATAAATTAATATGAATTATAAATGTGTAGTTATATGATTCAATATACATCATTTCTTACAAAAGTATAACAATGTGCCCTCACGATTTATCAACATTCTTGCTTCATGGCAACTCGTGGACACAGAAAATACGGCTGCACATTGGGGAAAGTATTATACTGTGGATTTATTATACATTAATGAAGACCTAGATGCGTAAAATGTCTGATTTGTCTTAATGTTTCATAAACACTTTGGTCACCCTATAGGATATGTCATAAGTTGAAACTAATAAAATACTAGTTCAATATAGACACTTGTTTAGTTTATCTTACATTCAATACGAAATAACATACCAATTTATATATACACCATTCATAACTATTTTTATACTGAAGAAGAGGTTTGGTTTAAAATCAGCTCTTTACTCACCAGACCAGTCTTCTGTTGACACAGTATTTTATTTATCAAAGTTTTTTTTTTAAAATTAAGGTGTTACAGTGACATCTTGCTATTTACTTTTATTATTGTGTTGTTTATATCTTTATGTTGTTGAATGTTCTAGAATATACGTCTTAGGTACGTTAAATTATTTTAAGATGATATTGGAAAGTTCTTAACAGGTTGATTTTTTTTATACTTTGTAATGATATAATTGTGTTGCATTAGTTTAAAAGTGAGATAACATTGAAAAAGTGAAACTGTAATTGTGTGGAATGTTCCATGTATATGTACGCAATTTTTAAAGATGGAAAGTAAATTTTATGATTAGGATTACCTTCTTTAAAATTCTCATTGAATTTAGGCATAACTGTGTTCATTGGTTTTGAAGTTTAGAAACGTGGATTTGTTATTGTTTTCAAGTATTGCACAAGTATATTTCGGGGCAAATTTGCTTTCACGTTTTAATTATAAGTATTTGAGTTGATCTAAAAATAGCATATATTGAAAGCAAAGTGTACAATAAAAATCATACAAATATAGCCTAGTTCTGGCCACGATTCAAAATAAGGACATTCTGTTATATTTAGGTAGTTTAATTAATCATTTACTCAAAGAAAGTTTAGTCTGTATAGTTTGTATAAAATACGAAAATTATTAAGTATTCTTAATATTTTGAATCGGACTCCGGTAGTGGAAATATCTTTGCGATATACAGTATATCATTCAAAACAATTGTTTTTTCAGAAATGTTGTACATGGAAAGGTGATATGTTTAACAAAATATAACTTACAGATATTTAAAGTTAAAATTAGGTTGTTTTACTTATATTTTGATATTTACAAACTTATATTTTAATGTATTTTTATGGTGTGTTTTCTTGTCATATTTTCCATTCTTATATTGGTTACCATGATTATGACAGCAGTAGAGAGCATTGGGGTTCGCATAATCCACTTATATTGGACATTGAATTACCGTTAACCACTACCACTGTTCTCTTAATTATATATTCAAAACTCAATTTGAAACAATAGTCCATACTAATTTCATGTATTTTTATTTCTGAACTGGTTTATATCAGCGAGCTAACATAATTGTAATAACCGAATAGCTTTCAATCCAGAGAACCGATTATTTGAAGGACACCATGAACCATCTGACTTCCGGTTTATGAGTCCATTATTGACACCTCTTACGGACCTATCAAGTAATGATCCAAAGCAATTACATCTAGTCTCTTTAGATTTTTTTTAAAACTGAGAAATGACATTGCTACACTATTGAGTGACAAGTTTAACTTCAGAACTGTCGATGAAATTCTCTTTCCGTCATCATCAACCAATGATTTAAGGTTATGATCACTGCTTAGGACATCATTGAATATGTTAAAATTTCTGGAAGTAACTCAGATTAAAGGGTTCATTGTGAAATAGTGAATATCTCAGCTGTTATTGGAAGGAAGTTTCTTAGTTTACTTTACGAACGAAAATATTAGCTTCTAATACTATATTAGCGTTTATAGAATGCATTGCACCAATATTAGATGTATCCCTTACTTCTGTGCAAACTTAACATTATTTATTCTTTAGGCATCTTCAAATTCGAACTCAAGGCAGTTGTTGACATACACCTTAATCTCATAATAGAAGAGCTGTAATGAAACATGTTTTAAAGATTATACAATGCACAACTCTCGGGTGAAATTCTGACGATATCAATTTCAATTGTTGTTTAAATACTATAAAGTTATTATTTCCCTGTTAGGTTTGTAAGTAAGTTATGAAGTTACCCTTAAAGTGAGGGTTATATTTGTATAAAAATATGCTTGAAAGTTTATTTGTGTTATTGCACATGCTTACAGTGATTTCTTTTGAATAAAACTGAATCGAGCCTTGGCTGTCACTAAAATCTTCTGTTTTCTTTGACACGGATTCACTATATCTTTGATCTCAGGATTGTAATCGGTTATTCAAATCACAAATAACGTATTTTCTAAGGACCGTTTTCAAAATTAATTAATTGCTTTAAGATGAACTTAAGGTCGCTTATGATTCAAATCACCACATTGAACTAGTTAGGGTTGTTATGAGCCCATATCTATAATGGAATTTTGCTGAAAGTAAAAAAAGGAGTAATTGATGGTAATTGCAATTTGCAGTTTTCGGTGCACTTAGGTCAACTTAATCCATCATTTGATAAGATCCTCTAAGATTTCACTTGTTTCAAACAGTCTTTGATATATTAAAGTGGATATCCATAATATTATATATTTGTCAATCAAATATTTGAATAAACTGTGTATCCGTATCTTTCATCTCAAGGTCATCGACCTCATTTAGTTAATAATTAATAATTCTGAATTCTTCAGGGTCAATTTGCTTTTCAAAAAACACTTCTTACTGGTAGGCGAGGTGCTTCGCTTTATTAGATCATTTAATATACATTGGCCATACATATGAAGTATGGTATAATGATGGATTTAAAGGGATATTGAAAAGAAATTCCTACTTAAGAAGAGTCTACATTTTAATTATAAAGATTAATCACGGAAATAAAAAGCGTTTAGAATATAATTACGTTCTATTCTAAAACCTTATAATGGATGCAATTTTGAAAAGCATAACGAAGAAACTGAAATGGAGTTTACCTAAAGACATAAGTAAGACCATTATACAATCAGCATCAGTCCCCCCTCCCTTAAAAGATGAAAAAATAACTTAAAAAAATAAAGGTTTAGAGCTTTTGTCCTATAGTTTTTGAATTTGTACAAAACAAATGTGACACCACATATGATATAATTCCAAACAATTCATGGGTCCAATGATAAAATGTGATACCGAATCAAGAACGCACGTTACGCTCTAGTTATCAAAAAGAGAAATTATATTTCGACGTTAATCAAATCGTTCGATCTAAAGTATGTCGCGAATGTCGTAAATGTTAATCTGAATTTAAATCAGGTCATATTATATGCATTTTTCATGCGCATGAGCATATAAAAAATAATAACAAAGCGAGTAACCTCTAAATAGAACTACTTCCTGAATGCAATGAAGTAATAGATATAACTAATAGAACTGGCAAATACATATCATTTAAATGGAAATACTATTGTTACTGACAAACCCTAAAACACATTAACTCCAGGCAACATTAACCATCCTGACAACACTGTCTACATAATCTGCTATTTGACATCGTACATTCACTGTGGCCATAAAATCGAAATTGACTTACTTTTAAATGATTTTGTTTGAAATGACAGTTTTGTAAGGTAAGGCGCTACAGAGAGTAGAAGTTACGAACACCATATATTTTAGATTCGATCAATCAAAATGGGATACGAAAAGCTATATTATAATCTATAAATAAAATCTTGAAGGAATGTCAAGGTTGACAGTAAAAGTTCAACTGTTATATCTCTTGTCTTTATTGTTTGGTGGTTAAGGCCTATGCAAACTGCATGTATGGTGATGCTCGCCTCCATTTCCCCAATGACTTATTTAGAAGTAGGGTGTGAACACCATTTCATTTTCGTTCTGACCTCATAATCAGTTCTATGAAATTAGAGGGTTATTTCGCTTTTAAAGTTTCAAGTACTTAGTTGATAATGTACTGACCACTGGTCAAATATAAAAGATAATGTTGGTCTTTCTTATTTACAATATGTTTTACTTTCATAATACCCTATTTCTATTACCTTTGATCAATACAACCTATTCAGTTTGACAGGCTATCAGTTTTCTCAAGCTAAAAGGGGCTAGTTTGTCTAATGTTTCTATGAACCTCGCCCCTTTTACATTAAAGGGAACATTAAGGTTAATATATTTCTTTGAGGTTTCTTGTAATGTGGTATTAGTCATATTTGAGTTGAAAAGATCATTTTGTTGTATAATATAATAGTTATATAACAAATTCTTATCTTAATATAAAAAAGTATTTTTTGTCATTTTGTGTAATAAGGATTTTCTATCTTGTCATATGGTAGCCAGTGTAGAATAGATTTGAGCATCTAAACAAGGCCTTTCTAGATAAGAACCATTCTGACTGTAATATAGGTCTATATATAGGCATAGTCTGTTGTTATTCAAACAAAATGTTAATATATTACACAATTATGTTTTTACCCCCACAGAAATGACAGATAACTGACATTGCTATCCCATATCAAATTCTTTAAGGATTTTAAAGTAGAAATTTAAAATGGCTTGGTCGATAGATAAAGATTTCTACGTATCTTGAGATAAAAACGTATTTTTTTTATTTTTACACTACGTAAAGGCAAGACAATTAAAATGCAGCTTTCTGTAAACCTGTATGAATCGCCCACCTATTTAACTACACCTCCGCTCTGTATTTCAATATTACACCATCTTTAAAAACGTTCAATTGTTAAAGCAAGGGTGGAATTAGCTTAAAGGAGTTCTCAAGATATTAACATATATATTTAAACATAAAATTATTATATCTTTTCAGATCTATCCAGAAGATGAACTAAACGTTGCAATAAGTTGTTGGTAATATAAGAACAATCAAAGATGTCATTAACGGCAATTGAAAAGAAGGCCTACTTTATAGGTACGTGGAAGGATGATGCTGTGTCAGATATTATTATCAAACAAATAGCGACCCTTACATCACTGGAGAAGGGACGTAAAGTAAAACTCAAGTTAACACCGGAAGGTTTAAGGATCACTAAGAGTAACATGTTTTTAATGAAAACATTGTTCGACTTCATACCCCTTCATGATATTTTCTTTATGACCATAAACCAACAACATCCTATGTGTTTAATGTGCGTCATTCGAGACCCAGTTCATAAATACACCATTATTGCTTTCCGATGTGCTTCCGAGCTTATCGCTGGTACCTTTGTTCAGAATTTTAGAGTATGGAAAAAAACTGCTGGGCAGGAAAACGTCGAATTCCGTAAAAAGGATGATGGTAATTGGACTCTTCGAGAAAGATCCAATGCTAATGCAAGGCGAGAACTTCAGCAGCTGTTCAATTCGGAGCCTATTCCGGATGCCAAACCTCAACTTAATGGCGGAATCTTTTATAAGAAATCAGAAAAGAGAAATAGCGATGAGAAGAAACCAAATATCTACGACCAGACTCCATACGCTCCTACAAATGGTATTACGACTGAGGTGTATCCTGAAGGCTACACAACCAGTGGTCAGATAAACCATAATGCTGTTCCAAAAGCTGTTGTTCGTGATGACGATTCAATGTCACATATATCCGATATATCCACAATGAAAGGTGAAATGGAAGCCCTGTCAAGTGAACTGAAGGAGGTCAAATATCTATTAGAAAGGTCGACAGGAATGACTACTCGGGAACATTATATGCGCGCTGGAATGGCACCTGCAGTTGCAAACAATAATGAAACCCATGCTATTAACTACAATCAATACCGAGAACCGATTGTTGTTGACAGAGGGAGCAGTAACAACTCATCAGTAGTCGCAAAGGTTGACGTACCAGATCATAGGAATTATGGCAGTTACAATTTTAAAACAACCACAACAACTCCTCAAGATGGGCCTGAACATTTGATTGCGAAGTCATACAGAAATTTTGGAGAATCGGAACCGGAGGCAGACAAAGGACGATACAGGGTTCACTCAGTTAGTAAAAGCGATGTGGAAATGAGAAAATCTCCTCGATCAGCACAACCGGATATAGAATACAGCGTTTCAAGACACAGTAGCGGATTTAGGGCAGAAGATGGTGTTGTATACGCAGCACAGAAAGAGGCTAATGTAAACACTGTAGCTTATCCGGCCGCTACACTACCAGCAAGTAGAAACCGTGTTAATAGTATGAGCAGCACCGTCGTTTCGGGATATCCCGGATATGCTTACGGAACAAAATCAAGCACTCTTAATTTTAGACCAACTTATAGCGGAGTTCCATCTGTGGTTCAACGTCCAATAGAAGACATTTATGCAAAACCAGTGTTGATTAGACGCGATTACATCGTAAGCCGTCGAAGAAGACCCCATACTATGTATGTTAACCTACCAAGAGAAGAACATATCTATAGTAGCCAGGTTATCCGAGGTGATCTGTAGATGTGTTTATAATTAATTGACTTGAAGATCATTTGCAACGAAAGGTAGTTGTTTGGGTCGCTGGCTATGATCGGAACATTTATATCAATTAAACATGTGAAAATTGTCAAAATGACACTATTTCTACACAGATTTTAAATATGGCTCTTCAAATAAGGATTACTATTGACGATTTCGCCATCTGGACAAATACTAGTAGAATTATTTTCAGTTGGAGAACATGGTATGACTCGGCTATTTCGAAAAAAAAACCACCTCAGAGCTACTTTACCAGTT
Source organism: Nipponacmea schrenckii (assembly GCA_030562195.1). NCBI lineage: Eukaryota > Metazoa > Mollusca > Gastropoda > Lottiidae > Nipponacmea > Nipponacmea schrenckii. The sequence continues at coordinate 6,936,219 of CM060201.1, forward strand.
GCAAATGCATTAATCTAGATTATGGGCAGTAATGGGATCATGTGTCAGTTTAACATTACATCGTTTTTACTCACTTATTATAATAGACAAATATGTGGATGGATGCGAATTTCACTTGCACATCATTTGCAAGTGTAAATATGAAAAATCATTTGCCGAATCTTAAAGACTTCGATAAAAATTCCATTTGGTTGTAGTATGCCTTTTCTTACATGTCGGAACGTGAATGCGGGTATAAATGTATGGTTAATTGCTCGATATTCGAACAGGCTATCTGAAAAAAAAACGTGTTTCTCTATGGATTACTACCCAAGAACAATTTCTATTTTGGTGATCATTGGTACATGACTTTTTTTTTAGATCGAGCGAACAATTTTGTGTCTACTTCAGAATGGATCCCATGGAAGAATGAGAAGCTATGACTGTTCAAAAATATTCTGTACACGATCATATTTTCCAATAGGATTTTTCTCAAATCACTGAAAGGAATACAAAGAGGGTTTCCTGGTCCCTAGCCCAAGCACCGTTTGACTACGATGTTATTCTTAATAGTCACATCACATTGGACATGAACTTCAGAAACCAACGAGTGTGTATTTTTCAGTCACACAAGCGCGCGCAAAGGCAGGAAAACCTCTTTTACACCCTAATTAGATAGTGATTAAATTTAAAATGTACACGTAGTGAGGTAGTTATGGCTGCCTTTTATTTTTATATAAAACATTTTATTAAAAAATTATCATAATAGTTTTAATGCTCATGAATATAAGCATAATAACAATTAATTATAATATTAGAGAAGTATAGTTATATAACACAAGCTATTCATTATATATTATGTACATGTATATACGTTATTATGTGTTGGTCAACAACAAGCCGGCTTCGGAAGCACGGGTCGAGGTGAAATATTTTTCTTGGGGTTGTGAATGCTACTGGCCCACATGTTAAAATAAAATTCCCCTGCGTTATAAAAAATGATTGAATACAATTTCAAGTGATACAGTCCTAAATATATTCACATATAGATAATGTAACAGGTCTCTATTTAAATAACTCTTGAAGTTTTCAAATTTCAAAATAAATGCTGGGTTGTTTTTGATTCAAAATCAAATTGCTGTGACTAAATGCTAATGCAAATGAAACTTTAATATTGTTTAATAATGAATTTGAATATTTGGTACAAATCTATTGTTCATATTTCCTAAAGTATGTGTTTTCAACCTTGTATTTACCTCCGCTATAAATCAGGATATACACATGTAGCTTGATAGACTAGAATACAAAATGCCAAATTACCCAAACCCTCTTACAGAGATTTCAAAATTACCTCCCAAGCGGTGGAAAACCTTTGGTCTATATGCTCGATAAAAAGATATTTCGAACTTGTGGAAGTATTACTTATATCAAAGAGACGAATTCAACCAACACTGATTCTGACTGGTATTTAGTTTTGAAGTTAATTTGTAATTTTATTTAGGTTTAGATTTTCACTATGTAATATTATTTGTTATATGAAATCTTAATAATATTATGAAACTGTTCATTATTCTTTTTATGATTCAGTACCGTAAATGCAATTTGAAAAATAATATACCATGACGTTTTTGATGCATTGTTTTTTTAAGAGACGTGTACTACAACGCTTACAAATTGCGAAATACCGTAAATAAAATCGACAAGCAACATGAAGCTTCCAAAATATAGGATTAATTACCAAGATGAGCTCTACATTCAGTCAGCGTTACTGACACTCGGGCAACCCTTGAAATTGGATGCTAGTCTACAATAAACTGAAGTCACGCACAAACACTCTAGGGTTGTAGCTAGAAATCAAATAGTGCCAATGAACGGTAAAGGGCATAACCGACCAACCATAGTTATCCAATATTTATTTCAGGAAATATATTTTTTATGGAGATTTGAACAACAAGAACTCTGTCAGATTATTCGATCCCAATTGGTCTTGGGAAAATGCCTAAAAACCAACGTTATATATATAGGGACGAAAATAATTGAAAAATATTCACTCCCCGTATTTAACAATTTAATTGTGACTTTTTAAAAAAAATTCAAATATTGACTTTCATGCAGCTGAGAAACATTGAACAACATTTAAGCTCACGAAATACAAATTTAAGGACATTGACTTGCATAAGTACAGATGTAGACAACACATCACCAAAATTGCATGATAAAATGAATTTGAAAATAATTTAAGGACCTTAGGCTACAGTGAAAAGCATAACAAAATTTAGCACCCTTTCGCAAAGTCCTTAAACACCTCAGCAAAGTTTTCAGTAATTTATGTTTTCTGTATATGTATTGTATATTTTATCGTAGATCTCGACAACTTTTGTGTTGACGACAGAACACAATTAAATTAATAAGGCATGAGTCATAGGAGTTATCTGCCTTTATTTGTAGCATTATTCAGTATTTCTTAAACACATTTAAAACATTTTTTCCAAAGCGCCAATTCGGTCCTTTTAATATGGAAATTATTAATTAAATTAAAAATCCTTCTAAGATGCGATTCATAGCCTTTGAAAAGTCAAGTTCTTGCATGGTATATTTAAAGTCCAGGAAAAAAAGCGTGAGTGAGACTCGAATCCGGTTTGTTAGTTAAAGGTAAATCAGTTAAATGATCAATGGATATTATCTCCCATGCATGTGTTTTAAAGTTTTAAAATATTCAGAAATATTTGAAACTTGACATTCTTTTCTTCAAAATATTCCAAGTGTAGAAATGATTCTAATCCCCAGCCACACTCACAAAAAACAAAAAAAAACAAACACAGAAAAAAAATAACAATTTAGCTTTGATTTGTAGAATCAACTTATAAGTGCACGATGTATTGTAATGATGACCAGTGAAATGTGTAACAACAAACATATAAGGGCGGGGTCGCACGATCGTAATGTTACGTCCTATTAAAGTGGCCGAGCATGAGGAGGCACACGTTATGAATGTTTCATCGAACATGTTATGTGATCAGTACAAAATGGCTGACAGACGAAAAAAGTACCTTGATGCTGCTGTCAGAGCTGTGTATTTCTTCGCAGGAAGTGAAAGAGGAGAAAAGATCTTTGTTTCAATGAGATAGATCTTACACCGAAAAGAAGGGGGTGTTTTCGAACATTGTTAAGGATGATGCTTTCCTTTAGAAGCACTTGCCTAGGTCAGGTAGAGACTGCTATGAATTTCAGTATATATCATTTTAAAAAGAAATTGTCTGCTTTTGAAGAAATTTACAAAATAAAGCAAAGGAAATAAGTGCATGGCGATTACTTCAGGGGGATAAACAGAGGATCTAATCTACCATGTGCAAGAACATTACTCAAATTGTATATAGTATAAATATTAGGGAATTCTTGTAAGAGAGTTAAAAACAGAGGATACGGTTATGTTTAGGCAGGGGTCTTAACATCAAACAGACATGGCCTCAAAGACCCCAAAAACGCAAATTCCTATTGTCTATTCCACAATTCGATCATTTCGGGATTGGCACTGAGTAAAGATGTAAACGTCACGTCACAAGATTTCAAAGAAGAGACTGATTTGAATCATGAGGTTTATTATTGAATTATAATCCACCTTAAACATCACTAATATTAGCCGCCATAGGAAGAAAAAAAAGAAAACAAAGGCGATTCCTAAACAGCTATCAAGATGGAATTTCCATCGTTGCACAATCTATAGCATTGTCCGTTTCATTATGACTCAATAGTATTATAATTTATTAAACGGCAAATTCTATCATGAAATCGGACTTTCTCCAGTTCAGTTTACAGATGCATGATTACATATTCCCTGGCAAGTCGAGAAGCAATTTAAAGTTGAATCCGTTAATGACGTTCTCATAATTGCAGGTAAACTATTAAATGTAGTTCAAAAATCCACACCCACTTACTTTACATAATATGTCGGTACCCTTCATCTGAAAAAATTGAACATGTTCAATAGAGATAACTGAATGGTTAGCCTAATTATCCCACATGTACCTGGTACTCTTTCGAGTTATTAATACTCCTGAAATATATCCCACTTAAATATTTAAAAACTCCTCCCATTTATATTCATTTTCTCCATTTCGCAATTTCAAGACCCAAAACCAATATTTTATATAACAGCGAAGCCCGTTTATACATTACATCTTGTGTTTTATCAGGTACGCCTCGTTATTTGCCAGTACTTTAAAGGGAAACACTACAATTGATAACTCATAGAAATATTCTCTCAGAGTGTCATACCTTCTAAATAACAGAGAAAGAAACTTTGATCTTTTGTCATTTATGTTGGGTTCATAGATCTAACCGGTTTCCCGCTAGGTCTTCAATAAAGTACATATATACATGTTGATTCTCTAGTGATTAGGGATAAACTTGTGATAGTTACTAATGACAATGTTGTTCAATTGTAAATGCCGTTAAAATGCTTGTTCAGACCAATTCAAGTTGTAATGACCCTTGAATGCTGCAATCAGTTATAACACCTGTGAAATAGTGTCTGTTGTCGACACGCCAATTGTACTGTATTTTACTGTGTATGTGACACTAGCAACTAGTTTATGTTTGTAGGTTTGAATAGCTCAGAGGTCGGATTTCTCTATTTAATAATACCTTTCTGTGTACAGCCAGTTAAACCGGTTTTAACGCACTTATTGTTAGTCATGCGTGATGAAGGAAGAATTTGCTAGCACATATCAATTGACAGTTGGTGCGTGAAACTTTATGTCCAGTTTTTATCAAACATAGATTGTGACAGTCTAGATGGACATTTAACCCTGCGGATATTTAAAGGGTATTTGACGGTGATTGTCAACCTATAAACGTGGTTAAGATAAAATTTTACATGAGTTTAAAACACATTGTTACTAGAACATATTGTCAGTGAGTCATTTTGTGGAGACACGAGCCCGCAGTAATTTGACGACGTCACAGGGACTGCGAGAAATAAGTTACTCCCTCAACACAAATGGCAAAGGAGGTCAGTACACAAACACATTAAAACCGTTGAAAGTCGTGGGCTGCATTATAGCCCTGCGACACGTAGTGAGATTACTTTATTGGAATTAATAAGTTTTACGAAGTTTTTAGTTTGTAGTCCCACTGGGAAAAGTTTTCAAAATGGTGGTACGAGACGAGTTAATTCGAAGGAGAGTACTGTTCATTGGAACATCTGTGCCGATGGAGACATCTGAAGGCTTGGATGCAGTACAACAGCCGTTACGTGATCGGTACCCAATTGATGAATCTAAACAAATTGAAGGAATACTTGCTTACCTTACAGTGTCACAAAGTGGATTACAAATGGAATATTGTGATGCTTCCAAGGATGTGATTCTCTTTCCAATTTCATCAGTGACATTATGTGCTGCAGTACGATGTATATCTGTTATTAATAACGCTACGAAAGAAAGAGTTGCTAAATTTGTTTCTCTAAGTTCTGTAACGGCGGGTGGTGCCAATGCTAAACGACCAGCTATATTTACTGCGATAACTCGCAGAACCGTTGGAAAGAAAGTGCTAGAATGTCATGGATTTGTATGTGAATCGGACAGAGACGCTTTAGATCTTGTTCAAGCTACATCCACTGCTGATAAAATGAGTAAAGGTAGGGTCATGAATGGTTCTTTTACAATGACACATGCTAATGATACAAATACCTTAAAATCTGGCATGAATGGTCATAGTGAAAACTACAACATGAGATTAAAGCCTGGTGAAGTAAGAAACGCGGCTCCCGAATTCTATGATACCCCACCTCAGCATGGCTATTTTTACTCATCAAAGTCGAATATTCCTGTCAAGAAATACACTATGGAGAAGGTGGTTTCAGATGGAGAAAGTGAACGAATTCGGGCGGCATCACCAACTCCACTCTCTGCTCGGCCTAGTTTAGATAGGAGATCAGCTTACAGCTTTCAGACTACCAGAACGGGACCACCACCACCTGTCCTTCACACCTTACCTAGACCAGCACCTAACATGGTACCAGTAAGAACCATTCCTGTTCAATCACATCCCAGACCCCGATTCTTTTCACCACCACCCACCCTCCTCAGACAGAAAAGGTTTCCAAATGAACCATACGTAGTGGTCGGGCACCCACCTCCTCATCCTGTTGTAATAGATGGCCCACCACATTTAGTTCGAAGTAGACCACGTCGTCGAGGATCTGAATCGTCAGCATCTCACGAACATGCTTCCTCCAGGTCTTCCTCTCCTCACGAAATGGCTTACTCAAGAAGAACAATGAATGGTGATGGCGATGCATCAAGCGAAGTTAGTTCTCGACCAAGGACACCACCAACTGATTACGATAAAGGAAAATCCAAAGCTAGGGTGAGCCGAAGAGAGCAATATGAGATGAGACATACAAATTTCTACCCTTCAACTCTACGTAATGGTGATGTATACCCTCCAGGAGCACCCTATGACTTCTATCCACCACCTCCTGGTAGGTTAGTATACGTAGAGAGGGCTAGATCGGTCCCTCCTCCAGTAGACAGAGCAAGGACATTGGAGAAGAAAAAGACGAAGAAGAACAAGAAAGACAAAAAGAACAAAAGGCGAACCAATGGTGCACCTAGTGACATATCTACTGATAGCTATGGCTACATGTCAGAACAGGGTACTAGTTCTAACAGACCTAGAGATTTCAGGAGATTCGAAAACCAATTTAAGCACGAGAGAGCCTTCTCTAGAAGTTTGATGGAACAAAATAAGCAGACGGGCCCCCCTGACAATCAATCTTACGCTTTAAATGAACTTATGGCAAGTAGAGGACGGAATGGTGAACCAGAACCATTTGCAATGTACTAGACGCAATAATATAAAACTTACTGAGTGATGCTATGATCTATGAAGACGGCGAAAATTTGTCTACGCATTCATCTTCGCCTCTTGTTTTTTTTATTCTAATATGGATTATATATAGATGTATAACATGTACTAATCGTTTTGTTTTTGGATTTATTTTGTGATTAGAGATTGGGATGACTTGGATTATCGGAAAAGTCATAACCAAGAAACTCTTTTTATATATAGACTGTCTATCAGACTAAGTACTTATTCTTATCCACTGGTCGTTTAAAGAGTATAATGTTCAATGGAATAGAAGGTGTTTTGATGAGCTATCGTGTTTTTGGTATCAGAGTATGTGGAAAATTTAAGACCAGGGCTGTAATAGGATCAGGTAATGAGTTAAGTTGTGTTGAAACATACCTTGAATACTTGTAGGGGGATTTAAAGATTAATGTAAGCTCTACTATAAGCTTTATTCTAAGATCTAATGGGTTATGAAAGGTGTGTTAACATTTCACAAACTAGTTAGAGCTTTTACGTCCAGGGATTGTAAAGGTAACTTTTTTCTATCAATGTTCAATGATGCAAATAGATAATAAAACACAAACAAAAGTTATGATTTTGTTTTCAGTCAGAAGCACGATAGTGACAATATTTCCTAAAATTAATAAGAGTCGCTTCGCCACCTTCGCCAACTTTATAATATGTAATAAGACTATTCCAATTTCATCATTCCTACAAACGATAGAAGCTTTACAATCCATTCACTATCAATCGAACTATTCAGGCAAAATGTGAATAATTGCCAATATTTTACTATACTTTTAAATATGATCTTGTTAATCAAATTTTCAAACATTGTGTATGGTCAATACCGACACGTTTGTAACACAGACTGGATGTGTTGTGATATAACATTATTTAACATTTTGATAAGATTGTGCAAATGATTGATTGAAAGATTGATATAGGGCTAATGAAACTATAACACATATTGTTACATAACACTGAACACACTATATGTATATGATAAGTATTGTTACCTGTTTTTAACAAATAACTGTTGACCTTGACTTTATCAGTCTTAGTATATAATTATAGTTAATATGACGAGGGTTGCATTCTGAGGAACTCAGATTCCAGCGTCCTTAACTTGTTATTTGTTTTGTTTACTTATCAAACATTATTGCTGCTTGCTTATGAACTTGATAAATAATTATTGGTGCTGTTTGATTGATAGATCCCCATTTTGGATAAACGTATCAAGATAGTATGTTACAATGATCCGTGTCTTTATTTTAATACATGGTTTCCATGGAGATAAACCTGCGACTTTCCAAACCTATTTTTTGTGTTGAACCATTTATCTATACAATGCTTACCTATATATAAAACTATACTCTATTTATGTTTCCTTAATATTCTTTCACTTACGACTTTTATTGAATTAAATCTACCTCTTTCTTTTATACATTTCATTTGTAAATTACCTAGGTCATTGTGTCCTATTTGACCTTGTTAAAGGTCGCCATTGCATTACAATAAGATGCTGAATACGATAAGCTGGCGGCAATAAATTGTTTAAATCCGACTGAGGCTAAGAGATAGACTTTAAGCAAGTTTCTTTTAATTACCCGTTGTTATATATCAGATAAGACTAATTTACATGTAGCTTGACAAAATATATCATATTTCATTTCTTTGAAAAAAAAAATTGTTTTTCATAAAAGATTCAAATAATTATATTCATGGGCCTTGAACATTTTATTTAGAAGATCTAAAGACGCGGTTTCAGAATATATCTATAGATAAGAGTTTCAAAAGGTTTTTAAAAGTGGTTGTTTAAATAACAGTATAGGGTAGACCAATTGATTACTCGGATACCTTTGTTAATGGAAAGTTATTGTGTCAAACTAAAATGCGTTTTAAAAATCGTATCACTCTGATTAAAATCTGACATCCAAACTTTGAATGTCATTGTATATTTTATCGTTTTTAATATTTGAGAGATGACAATAATAAAAACATGATATGTATAGGCCATCGTATCATTGAGTACACAGTGAAATCTGATGTATATTATAACATCCTTTAAAGTTGTTTCATCTGATCACGTAAATGAAATGTTTATTTTAGACTTTTCCCATAACCTTTTTTTATATACATAATAACATTTTCTTTCTTTCCTTTAACTTTTATAGTCTCTTACTAGAGAGACTACTTGTTGTTTTTAAAACCGCAGATCTCGTAGGACTTGACGTAAGGATGACGTTATTTTCAAATCGCAGGACCGCACTTACTTGATTAATTCATTTCCTTGAGACTTTAGCCTTTACATAACAGTAATGTTCATGTAATTATTTCTTTCTTGTGAACTTATTTCGAAGATTTTTCCTCAGGTCTTCTTCCTGTGACGTAATTTTCAAATAGCAGGATCGCACTTAATTTTTTGAAGACTGTAAACTTCTAACCTATCACGGTTTGTTTTCGTATTTAAATATCAAGCCAAGGATTTCAGTCTGAACATTCTATACACCTTCTAGAATACTAACATTGTTGACTTTGATATACTGACTCTTCTATTTATCACACACTTGACAATTGTTTGGTAAAACTTGGATATAACCCTCCCCCCCCCCCAACCCTCCCTCTTAATATTTCATTTTTTGAAAATTAAATTAAATTGAGTTTTTCGTCTTACAATCGTCAAGTCTAAAGGTGACTAGCTTTAATGTAGGCTTTTCTGGATGATAATATTATAGATTTATCGTATAAAGTGTTGTATTTTGATGTCTGTGACAATCCATGACGATGGCTGACATTAACGACTAAAGCAGGGCGACATTTTCAATGATTTAAAAATCAAAATAGAAAGTGTATTATTATAAATATTTTTCACTTCAAGTGTCATATGAAAAAAGTCTACATTACATTATACAACATAGCATAATGCTCTGCTAATTGGATCATTGAACTAAAATGTCGGAGTCGATTTTGTTACCACAGGTAATGAAAGGCTTCTCGTTTTGTGAAAGAAATGTACTTAAATGAACTCATGAGACTATTTTGTATTAGACTATATATGAAATAACCATTGAACAACATTATTGAAAAGATTTGTGTAGACATTTGAGGGCAATTGGCCCACTGTTTATTAATATATTTGTTAAGGGCAAATTCTTGATTTGTGAATATGCATATAAAAGGCTTTTCTGGTTAAATACTTCAATTGGCGTATCCCCTATATGATTTTAAACGATTTTGAAATAATGTGATATTCATGAATACAACCCAAGTCTGAAGGTATAATATCAATACAATATTGATTCTTGTCATATTAACCCTTAATAGCAAATTGATGTATTTATTTTTTCCTCTTAAAATCAATCTAATGAATACTGGCGGGTTACTAATGCATTATAAACCTTCAATAGATCAGAATTAATTGCAGGAATCATTTTTAGAAATTTGACACAGATTTCTGATATGAGTCCGAAACATATGCCAAAACCGAACAAGCTAAAACGGCGACATGACATTTGAAAGCTGCATACTGGCGTCACGAACGCGTATTATTAACTTGTGGAAATCTGTTTGTGAATCTGACGAAATTTGAGTTTAAGTTTCCCGTTTTTCGATCATAATGATAACATATAGTTCTATGCTTTACACATTATTTTAAGCTTTTCATTTAATCCGAAACGTCATAATAAAGTTTGGTTTTGCCATGTGTCTGGTTTCATTTGACCTAAAAATTAGAATCTCAAGAATGTGATCTACATCAAATATAATGGCCTGTATAGAATATCAACGATAATAGTTCAGTCGTATTTTTTTTTCATATAGTTTCGTTGACAAGGAACGTTTGTTAAAACTTATCTATGTCAATGAAAAATATCAACCGAAAATGTTGCCACTTGTCACGTGATCTGAAGATAACAGCACATAAAATAAGGAACTCCTTAATGTATTTTTCGTGAAATTGTTACCTTCAATATTTATTTCCTTTGACACAGTTCATAGATTTTGAATTAAGGTCCTATTTTTACATGCGTGTATTAGGCCTATCTAGTCACGCCGTGTTATGTGATTAGTGTAATAAGAGACCAGAATGACTAAAATGGCAAACTATCATGAAATGAGAACAATAGAAGAAACTTAGACATTTGTGTTGTCCTTATCCGTAGCTGGAAATCGGAAAATATAGACTTAAATATAGAACTATAGTTCTGACAAAAATAGTTTCATTGCGCACTCTATGGCGTTTCCATTTTGATTAGCCCAATCTGGAGATGAGTAGTGGTTGCAATAGACGTAAAACTCAATTTGACTATATGGATCGCAAAGAGCATTGTGAGCTACCTTCCCTAACCTTAATATTTTAGAAACTTGTTTTTTAACAGCTTAAATCTGCGTTAATGTAACTTAACTCAAATTAAAACCATCGAGCGTTAAATGTGAATTTTTTGTTTTGTTAATAGTTTATTACCCTATTATAAAATAATGAAATAAGTAATAAGTGTTATGAGTTTATAAATAGTAATTATTGAGTTGTGAATAGTTGGCAATTATGACAAAGACAAATAAGTGTTAACATTCATTACATATGTTAATAAGAACATGAATTGTTAAGGGTGTTTTGTCTGTTTAACATTCGATTTTTTAATTTGACGACGACAAAAATGGTTAGTCATGCGTAATGCTTCTTCTCCTCATTTCTCAAGATTTAGGGTGTGTTCAAAAGTTGTGGTCTTCAACGTGTAATTAACACTGGTCAATCGTTTTCTTAATGTTTTCTATTATATTTGTAAGCATTAGTATGCCCGCTTTGCATACAATGTTTCAAATACGTACATATATTTACCATTAATATAGTATTCAAATATCTTATGTTGGGTTATCAAAAAGAGTGTCATTTTGTTTAAAGGGTAAAAAGCTTTTTATTACTCGTTTTTATGTATTTTTCACTCAATTCATATTGACATATCCGATAACAATATAAAGGAAAACTGACATATTTTTAAACATGACATTTTCATTTATACCTCATCCTAATAAGGATTTATCATAATAAAATGAGACTAATGCAAAACATATTATATTTCATATTTAACATGTTAAAAATGCAAATAATATGTAATTATAGAAATACATGTATGTACATATGCAAATAACTTTAATTACCAATGTAAATTTAACTACAAATAATTCCTTACCTAGATTGTAACAACGACTTTACTTTTCAAAGGTATCGATGTAGTTTTTGTACTTAATGATATAGTGATATTATACTTACAAATAAGATTATTATATTTTGAGCTATGTTTTGATATACTTAAAACTTACCATCTAACCATTCGTTTATATATATAATATGTTTGTTTGTTTAATATATTTACAAAGTTTATTGTAAAGTTTGAATTAAATCTAATTATCATGAAGAGCGTAACATTTAAATGGCAATATCAGTTTTAAGTCAATCCTGCTGAGTCCTGCTTACGAATTGGTACTATGGAAAGCATGTTTGATATTTTTTGAGACATTAATTATGAGCTAATGTACGGAACCTTTAGATAACATTGCTTGATCACGAAACTGTGTTTATGAAACTATTTCATTTAATATTAAGAAATAATATGGTTTTCTCAGTGTTCACATTTGGTCTAAAAAGTGTTTCATGAGTTGCAAAACGATCTAAACGATAGTGTTAAATTAGTTGCATAATTTTGTGGACATAATGTTAACGTCATAAGAAAAATCGTTAGGGTTAAAACGTCTTCCTTGCTTTACACCTTTTCTAATAAATGTTTTGTATTAATTTTATGTTGAAATATCTTGCTTGTAATTTTACTAAAATTGTGAACTGGAATATTTATATAATTTGTTATCTTTATTATTTTTATTCGTAATAAAATCATTGTACAGAACATCAAGTCAATTTTCTTCTCCAAACATAACAGTTCAGACATCGAGTAAACGAATGTGGTGGTTCTGAAAGACTCGACCTGGGTTAGGAGTTTCTTTTTGGATTGATTTATGTGACAAAAGCTCAACTCTGGCAGCCAGTCTGTTTGGATTTGAATTCCTCGTCAGGACAGTACGTTTCGAACTTACACAACCATTTTGTTCATATGATATCTCCAGAATATAACTTTAAGGAATTCTACCTCTTAGAATGAAATATATTTCTAAAAATGTGAAATGTCAAATTTAAACTTCAAACTTGGCAATATGATTATACAGAGATTTTATTGTGTAGTTATGACTTCAGTTACAAGCACTGCTGAATACTAGTGCTCTTATTGGTCAAGATTACAAGTTTAAATTCTTACATTCATTCTGAGAGGTAATGTTCCTTTGAAAGCATGAATGAATGCAGTGTGTGATACCATCTCAGACAGTTCTGTCTCATCATCTATTTAAATCTGGAGAAATATTTACATTAACTATTATGTTTTCTATTGAACTAATGTAAATTCGTGTGCGATTTATATAAACCATTACCGCCATTGCCTCATCAACAAAACATTGAACGTAGTATTATAACCAAAACACTAAGCCCTAGTTTTGACATTTCTTTAAGAGGTAAATATGAGCAATAAACTGTTACTCGATGGCGTATTTGGTCGTATATCAGGACAAATGTTGACTGGAAATAAACCACGAACGTCATATAGGGTAACAGTTTATTGCTAAAATATAAGCTTTCAGCATGACACCCAGAAATTATTTGTTCCTATAGTTCGCATGGTTGATGTTAATAATAATGTTAATAATACTCCCAGGGCGTTAACCTTCTAAGTCCAAGGACAAGGTTCGGGATGAAACTTTTAAAAGTGATTGCTTTGACAGACGTTGCTGATAGGGCAGGGCGTACTCGCAAACATTCCAAAGCAGACATGACACTAAATGCAAGCTTCTTTTTCATAAATAATCTTCCAGTTTACATAGGTCATAAATACTAGGATGAAAGGAAAAAAATAAAGATAAGGTCCCAGTAAACGCCCCAACTACATTGTTTACATTATTTATATATATTGAACCTTTTCCTATTTTCATTTCAAACCCTACCACAACTCCACCCAGCTTTATTTTGTTGAAATACACTTTACATTTGTCATGCCTATTACCCATTAATAACATGTTCTCCCTTATTTTCACCAATATGGAAATCCCACCTATACACTAATATAACAAAAACAAAATTCAGAGCTGATCGATTTCCTTTTACAAAATCGAAACGGCGCAAAATAGTCGTATATTGATTTAAATGTTGAATTTTCAATCTTCAGGTTAGATTAAACTATGGAGAAAGAGATAGTGTACATTCATTCAAAAACGTCGTAAATTTTACCTGAAAATATAATGTTTTTACATCTTGAATTTTCTTGATCAAAAGGGATAATTAAAACGGAACGTACACATTATTATTAGTAATTTTTTGTGTTTGGCCTTTTAAAGACTTGATATATTTACTGTTTAGAATACATATTATGGAGGTATAATATGTCATTTAGTTTACTCAAATACTTAATTCGTACAGTAGTTTTCTTACATCTACCACAAAAAGAAAGCATGACCAACCTCGTTACCTATTTTACATAGTTGCGGAGTTCAAAAATTAACTGCAGGAATACGCTTCTCGAATTTTGGTGTATACTTTTCCATATAGTGTCGAACTAAATTTCTGATACTAGGGGGCTACGACGTATTTCATGTTGATTTCATTATTAGCGACCGATCCTTCTCATCCTTCCCAACCAATACGGATGTTTTCTTCTGCTCTCGTAGCTTCTTTTGACTTACATAGATCCACGACTTCAACAAGAATACCAATTATTTTGTTTAAATGAAATGAAAAGAGAAAAACAAACACTTTCCACTCCCTCAGATATTTTTCTTAGATTTACCAATTTTCTACCACGAAATTACCAAAATTTACATTTTAACAAACTAATGGTGATTCAATCATATTCGCAGATGTAACCTGTTACGTTCACTATTAGTAACTATTGATGTTTGACATGGATCAGTTACTGATGTACTCTCCAACGGTCAGCCCAATTTGGACATGAGAGGTGAGGTTAGATATATAAGGATAGTTCTGGTCAGGATTGCGAGTAAACCTTTGTTCTGACCAGACATGCCAATATTTATAGTGGATGATTAATATGAATTCCATTTTATTATATTTAGATGTGTTTCCTAATGTGTAAATATTAAACATATAAAGATGTCAATGTTCCCGTGTTGTGTTTGTAAAGAAATCCCCGAGAGGCGCCGTCGATACATCTAGAATAACGTAATAATGATGCACAAACGTTGGTGCCGTGACTAACGTTACACAGACAATGGTTCGCGTTTCAGTTTAGACAATAGAATTAGAATGGCCCTGTTTTCTCGATGTTGCAATCTTATAAACGGCGGTTGCTTTACTCTAGGTTTTTACTTTATAACATTGTAAACTGGCAATTATTGTCAAAAACCATTAACATGCATTACGAGCAAAAGACACATCCACTGAATTAATGTCTAGTTTTATATCAATGATAGGGATAAACAGCAAGAAATAACCGGCTTGTCTGATTTCATCTTTTCTAAGTGCTTGAAAAATAATTCATTCTATGCTCCAAGAAAGCTGCTGCTTACAGAAGTTGTGATTATAGAATCACCATTTACCTGGTAATACCCATGACCCGGTTTTCCACCGCAATCAAATAGTTGCCAACGACGTATCACAATTAACTTTTTGAATTGAAATTCTGGTCATGACGTTCAAGAGGTATACAAAGCAAGAGACTCCTTCAACTCTGACAATCTTATGTTATGAATCTACGACCATAACATGGCGTTGACAAATACCAAATTCGAATGAAAAGTGTATTAAAACCACAAAAATATTTGATCAAGGAAGAAAAATACAATGAAAGATATTCAAATTTTTGAAGTGGATGGCCTTGAATCGAATCATGGCGACAAAAAGTAAATAAACTCGAGTGTAGAAAAGTAAAGTAAAAAACTCCTAAGAATTGCCAAAAAAAAAACCCAAAAAAAAAACTTTAATTGAACATAATTATGTTTAAGAAGGAAGTGTATACATCACAAATATGTGCAGCTAATTCAAAATACATTTAAATAATAAATCGGGTCAAAAGAATACGTAATAACAATGAATACTATTATGGAAATTATGTTAGTCATAATGTTACAAGCTGAAAGAGTCCAGTTGCTACATGCAACACGTTTCAAAATAGATATCCTGCCAGTTAAATGTCCACTCGAAATTTTGTAAACAACCTCTCAGAATTTGAAGACATTATTTGATAAGCCAGGTGTCTATTATTTTATGTTAAGAAATAGATTGCTAACAATGAACTGTACTTGTAATTCAATGTATTTACTCTACTACATTCAATTAGAATTGAAAGAATTGTTAAAACAGCAAGCAGGAACAAATCCGTGGATGGAGTAAAACGACAATCATTGCAATATACGCAATATAATAGCTATACGTATAATAATATATTAATTCAGAAACTACTAAGACAGGCAAAGTTATCATAATAATGCTACCTGCCTGTGTGAAACGTTAATAAATGTCTGAAATAGTATATCCGTATAACTTGTGATTTCTTTTGTAATACATAGATGACACGTGACAGTTTATACACCCATCATATCTACATTTTTGCACGAGAAAAATTTAAAAATATTGAATACATTGAAATCGACGTTTGATAAAAATCAATCCAATTAAACATACTTAGTGATTTCTATAACATAGTGGCCTAGTCAGATCGCAGTTCTACTCTGATCCAAATGTAAATCTAGATGTTTTTCAGTCGGTTAGTAGTACCACACTCTTTATTTAACCATAGAAAACTACCATTGTTTGGAGCATAGGTCTCTGTACTTCTGATCGCTTCACCATCTCTTCAATAGACAATAGACTTTACCTGGAAATAAATGCATTTAGTCTTACCCTGAGACAAATCTTTTTCAAAATCAAGGCAAAAGGATATAATTTCGTGCAAATTGTATTCTAACGAACGTAGTCATAATTAAAATGGATTCTGTCCCATTCATTATTGTAACTGAGTTAATAGTTGGCCTCATATTTCTGACTTTCTGATCACATGGTAGATGTAGTAAATGTTAATTTTTTACTAAGTACCTTTTACATCATATCATATTGATAAACCTATTGCTTGTCACAAATTTCTGTCTCTAATACTCTTCACTTCCTATAGCCTTATCATTTAATTTAACTGGTTGGCTCTGATGTGCGAACCATTGTGGTAAACATCAGAATGAGTACTTTACGGTTCCTCTATGTTACAATTTGAATTTTTATACTATAACAGTTAGTTGCACTTTAGGACATGTAGTTCAATAATACTTAATCAATATCTTATTGCTACACTTGAGATCAAGGGTTGATCGATGCTATCGCTATTTTGCTAACACGATATTTTGTGTGCTTAAAGACATGTCAATTTTTTGCGCTAAATATCTAGTTTATTTCTTCTTCTTTCTACTATGTACTTTTTACTCAAAGGAACTGTACTGTAAAGTACTACTTTATGAGTATTGAGGACAATGTTTGCATTATTCCAATTTTCAACCGAACGATTGTAATTCTTGAAAGTCTACTAAAACTAATACGTATGAAAATTTATAATGTTGGAAGAATTTGTTATGGAAACTTAATAAGACCCTTGTTTCAGTAAAATAAAATTGATTAAATGTTTTTGGAATTAATGCTTTCAGTGTCTCTGAAACACCTTTTTAGTTTCGTAACCATTATAATCAACGTTTTTGTGATTAAATTTAATATTTGAAAATGAGAAATAAATTGAAACGTGTATACCAAACATCCTAGGAATGTAGACAATAAGAAGAAACAGCGAAATGTTGAATGGAGTAGGATAGTTTATAGACATGTATAATGAATGGAAAATTCAATTACGTTATATCAAGCTGTTTTCTCAAAAGTCGAGTGTGTGCTTTATGTACAATGAGTCGCGACACACATTCATCTGAGGGCAAAAAGTTTTCTTCGAATTAACTAAATTCAACCTTCCACTGTAGTCTTGTTTTTCCAGGCAAGTCATAATTTGATCATAAAATTTTGGATATGTTCTAAGATAACTTTCAAATTTATAATGATCTGACTGGATAACTAATGTAAATTGATTAAAGTGAAAAACCAATCAGATGATTGCACCATTAAGTCATCTTTGGTTAAGTTGTTGAAATCGCAAATCGCATATTAAACGGCATCTTAAACGACGTTTTCGGAAGAGAACATGTCAGTTTAATGGAGACTACGAAATGGCCTAACTCCCTTGACCTATTTCGCTAACAATGTACGTGAAGCAATCTAAGAATCCAATGTAAGCACAAAACTTTAATAACAACCGTGAAACCACTCAACATCAAAGACTCATTTACTCGCCAAGTCACGTTGTGATCACGTGATTATAATTGAACGCTAGATTTCACTTGCTGATGTTACTGAAACTATCACAAATTTTAACACATTCAAATGAAAATTTACTGGCTTACATTGGTAAATGGAGGTATCATCAGGCCATGATTAGAATGCAAGAAGTATAACAACTGGACGTGTAAAGTAAAGCCTTACTCTGTATAGTCATTTCACGACAATATCAACTGACTGAAAATGGACAAATATATATTTGTGCAAATCTAACCACAAATCAATTGAACTGAAACGGGAAAAGTATATTTGTGCAAAAACATGGACGCTTTTTGTCAGAAAGTACGTAATTTAAAAAATCTCTTGATAAATCTGATGGACAAATCGTCAATGTTATTTTTCACCAAATCATTGTTCCTAGTATTATGCCTTAACATCTTTATCAATTCATTGACTGTCTTGACCACAAAATTTTGAATATCATTTCCTCTTCTCAAAAATGTTTGCAAATGTCCCGAAAGTGCATAGATTATCAGATGAAAAACGTAAAACTCGCCATAAAAAGGGTACATCAGAAATCTCTTTTCTTGAGAGTGCAATGCATATAACCGTAATGAGAGAAGCATACTCTTCAATTACGATCAATAACACTGGGAACACTTTTCTTTAAACTAAAGGAGTTTTAGGCGCTGATTTCAAGTCTGAAATTAGTTTTTATCCACAAGCTAGTTTTCATGAATTTGAGGTTTGTGAAATCGTGAATATACATAAACCATGTATAAGAAGACCGTTTATTTACTGCTTTTCCTAAAAGAAAATATTGGGTGTACCTCAATGTTGTCCAAATGAATGCAGGCTCTTTTAAGACAGTACATTTGCGAGAAGACTTTGATGACATCAGAATGTCCATGGAGTACTTCAAATATGGTAAGAAAAACTGGGCCATTTGTGTAGACTCGAAATGGTCAATTTTCTTCTGGTCAGCAGAAAGGTTTTTACCAAGTTTCCAAGTTTCCAAAACAACATCACAGCTATACCAGGGTTATCATTTGTGAAGATCGAAGAAGGTGTGTAATGGCCCACAGATTCAAACTCTCATTCGTGATGATCAGCTTGTAGCTAAGATGACCGCCTTGGAGAGGGAAGCATGATTATCCTTTGTGGCAGTTGTTCAGAACTTCCATGGAAACAATAAGGCGGATAACTACGATGAACTTGTGAAAGAATGCTCCGGGCTTTTCGTTCTCTTGGGCGCAACATGAACACGAAGCTTCATTTTTTGAACATGGGGGCTGTGAGTGAAGACCTAAAGATCAAAGAAGAACGCTAGCAATAGGGCTGAAAAATAAAACGAGATTGCCCAGATGAAATGTACAAACACAAAATTTACAAACGCAAATTCCTGTCTGACTAAAATGCAGACAGAAATGGACTATAAACAAGTATTCTTGAAATCAACAAACAGAGTTGTCACAGTGTAATAAATACAAAAATATATGTATACAATCTATGTATCAATAGGTAAAGCCCCCCAGGTTATATTTGATAACTACATATTTAATTATTGATTATAGATTACAAATTGACTGATCACCTTTTGTTCTGTTGCTTATCAAATAACTTAAGGCTCATTTGATTAAACACCACAGATATATACAATTTATGAACAGAAGTATGGATTATAGCTGTAAATTTAAATGTATGTGAAATAATATACAGATATATTTCTAGAATAAACAAGGGTAGTTCGAGGTTTCGATGTATAGCCATTGATACAAGAAGTCGATAGTGTTATTCTTGATTTATCGAAGAATTCTATCATCATTATTTAATATTATTATTTTAAAAAAATTGCACTACATTTACTCAATGTCTTATCTTTAAGAAGTTTAAAGTGCATACTGAAATGAAGGACTATTCCACTGTCGATTCCCATGAAAAACAAAACTAGTCCAAAACCGAAATTAAATTAATGCTTTTCTTTCTGTCAATTGTCTGCCGGTTGTTCTGTAGAGCTGCCACAAATGTACGTACAGAAAATTAAAAATGGATCCTTGTATTAAGCCTAATAATAGCATTTGCTTATTGTACGTATTTTCTGTCATACAATGTAAAACAAAATTTCTTACACAAACCAGATTGTTAAGTTGTCGAGGATGGCATAATTTATGTAAATTTATGCTGATCCTTATGTTATGCAGTTTTCAAGAATGTTGATTCGTTTACTTACTTAAACAAAATTATGTGAATGGTGTCTGCTACCGAGAGATGGAAACGTTTAGGAAGAAAACGAGTACGCTGGTGCAGAAAGTCTAGCGGAATTGCTCTCAGTCAAATTGTATGGCGTAGCACGGCTTCATTAACCCAGTCTGAATAGAAAAGCAACGTGTTCCTTTTAAAGTCCATGATAAAAAGAGAATTGTATGTCAAGTAACTGGTTTAAAGTAATATATACTATCAGAAGATCATTATGTAAAATATTTGTCTCCTCTTTTCATATTAAATCTTTTATCTTGCTATTTCTATTACGATCCACTTAAATAAATAGCCCTTCTCTTTTACAATGGGCGCTCATTTGAAAAATAAAATATAATGTTTAAAAACGTTAAGATAATATGGAGCGATATATTTTCGTCTCATGCATGAACTCATTTGAATAGTTATCTTCAGATTGGATATATTAAGTGGGTCAAAGGATTTATACACATACACGATGTTTTAAATTTCAAAGAAAGTACATTCTTATTATACACATTATTACCTATAATAAAAGGTAAACTGAAGTTATACGATATGTAGGCCATGCATTTATCTTTTAGGTAGACCGATATAAGTAAAGAAAAGTAAATCTTGTATTTAAATATTTAAGTAGGATCTTTGTATGTATATATTAAAGATGGGTTTTCTCATTTTCATATAAATACACATATATACCATAATTGGACCGGTAATACTTATATCAATAGAAAGTAGAGGTGTTCTAATTACTGGCAAAATACCAGATGGTCCCACAAGTCCTTAATTAACTTGTAATTAGGCTAATTATGACGGGATTTCCCACGGTAGGGTACCAGCATAGGCATGTACGTCAAGTCTCAAATGTCGTTCAAATTTCGTTGATCTTTTTTTGATCATCTCGTCTGTCAATTTGGTACATAAATCATGACGTAACCGGACGCTGTTGTTATTGTCCACATTCCTTAAAGGGATAATAAGCGTTAGAATACACTCGTCCTACGGCTTATATTTGTGTTTAATATTGACTATTGGTTAAATAAGTAAGCATCCCACACTTTACCAAATTTAAAAAGCCACAATAAAAATATATTTGGAATTTAAAAAAAAGTGAACCAGCGGTTCCATTCAGTTAGAGAATAAAAGCGTCTGGTAAATCAACGCTAAAACATCATTGTGCAATTCAACAGTAGGGGTCAAGGACGCGTGAAAACCCACATGTTAGAGTTACTTCCCTTTACATGTTACAAATTGAAAATCGCTTGATGGATGGCTTAAGCGTTTTATGATTAACTACTTTATTTTGGGGATTTATCGGATTTCAGAGGGATTTTGATGTATAGGTATGACACCAGGTAAGTCCACTGATGGATATATACCGTTATTGTCCAAATTTGAGTGAACTTAAATTAATTATTATCTTTACCTTTAATATTTTCCACAACAACAATGGCAGTTTTTGTATTTCATTTATTATCTCTAGCAAAAGGCAATAAAACGTTTAAATATCACTTTGTTAAAACATTATGAATTAATTTAAATAAGTTTTAACTCACAAATAATAAAATACAAAATCAATTTTTAGACGCCTTCATTCATATGTCGTCATTTGGTCACGTGAACAAACATGGAGTCTAAATTTAGCGTTTCAAAGCAGATGAGAGTCAAATGGATTCCACAAGCATTTCTACGTCCACATAGGTCTTTTGAACTTGAGAATAAATGGATTATTCATTAGAAACCCAAATTAATCAATTAGTAAGCTTACTTTGGCTCTAATTAATGAGGCAACCCATCTTTAATAAGTAAGAATGCATTCATACACATATAAATAGGACAGATATAAGCAGAATATACGTTTATAAGCAGTCCATACACATAGCTTCAAAAGGTAGGCCATGTACTGTAGTAACGCATATATGAGTAGGAAATACATTTACATACATAAGAATAGGCACTACTTAAAAGATATATAAGTAAAGTTACACATTTCTACACATATAAGTAGGCTATAGGCTATAAGTAGGGTATAGGCCTACATCATAACACAGAAGTTGGCTATACATATATAAGTAGACTATACATAATACACCTACAAGTAGCCTAAGCATTTTTATACACATATACGTAGGCGTTGCGATTATACACATATTAGTAAGCAATACATCTTTTATGCACACAATATATACAAGTTGACGATACATTTAGGTACATGTAAGTAACATGTTGATTTCTTTGAACTTTTTCATTTGCCCTGTCACGGTGTAACATAAGATCAGGTCATGAAAGGATTCACAAGGTAAAACTTTAAATCGCCAAGGTTTAAAGAGGGTGATAAGATGACAAGAGAAGGTGATAATAGGTCACCTATAACTGACTACTTTAACCATATTGTCATTTATCAAACTGTCCGTGTCTAAAATTGAATGCTGAAAACATGATTTTGGGGAGAAGCATGGTATTAACATGTATAGAAAGAAAAGTAAAAGTATGAAAGTTATAATAGTCGAAATCCAAAAATTCATGACTGTTTACACTTTGGCAAGATGAAGTATTAATTAATAATAAACGTCGAAATACTGCCATATTGTGTGTATGGGACGCCTCTGAACGTCCACTGTTAATTTTTGGATGCCTTCTCATTTTGAGTGACAATGCAGCTCACGCTAAACGCCTCGATTTATTGTCCTTGACATGGTCAAAAAATGTTTAGTATCATAATAAGATAAACATAGATAGAATACACATTTTTATATTGACTTAAGTTAATATAGAGTTAATAAAGTTCAAGTATATGTTTTATAAATATATCTACCCAAATACAATACGTTTTCACTACGTTGACCCTGTTCAATAGGCTAGATTGATTCACCTTTCCAGATGATTTATTGGAGATTACCCTATTAGACAATACAACCGTAGGGTAAACGTTTCCAGAGAATGGAAACAAGAGGCAAATACCCTTGGAACATTGACCGTGCAAATTACGGTATATTATTGTACTGGAATCGTAAGTCGACAATTTGTTATTTTTATCATCCTTCAGGAAACCTTCTTTTCCGTGCTGGCAACGTTTACCTTGGGTTTAAAGAAGGTTTTTCTTAGATTGCCCTAGTGAGTGAAGTAGGCCTATATGCAGTACTACTAAACAATAACGATTTGCATTCCACTTAAGTTGACTTCGTGTCTATATTCCCTTTTATATTTATGATAAATCGTTGTTGTAGAAGTCCTGATTAAAACCAATAACAAACCTCTGATGTTCAGTCTAAGTTTCCCCAATTAAAGTTAAATATGTAAAAAATGTTAATAGCATGTTTTTTTTAAAGGTATAGAAAATAAATGTCATTATGATAAGAGTGCGACATGTAACAGTTGAAGCTGCACGTTGAAATAACTTTGTGTGTTTTCGTTAAACCTTTCTGCACATGGTTTAGTGACACGGGGAAAATTTGCATGGACATTTCGAAATGCTCATCGAAACAGAAAGTGCTACATACGTGTCTTTTAAATAAAATGTTTTTACTAAGGAAGTATTACTGTATAAGGTAATAATTCAGATGAGCATTTCTAACACACAATATTGTATCCTTGATAATAAAAAATAACCTTAGAAGGAGAGTTTCTCATGATCTTCAGTCAAAGAATAAACACTCAAAACATTAGTAAGATATAGAATAAGTTTCTACTATTTATTTAGTTATTCAGTCATTTCACTGAAGTATTTGAAGGCGGATGTTGGAAGAGGGATATAAGATGTGATTGCAAAGATGGCAAAAGGAGAAGATTAAAACGCACAATCAAAGGCTAATGTCGCACAAATATTAAACAGAATAAAGGCCAATATTTTAATTTTCTTTAGATTTCTCTAATCAACTTACAACCACTTGCAGTTTTGCGATCTGAGATGCTAAACATACATTAAAAGTGTCGTCATAAACTACTCATCAATATTCACAGAAATGTTTCGTTTACTATATATGTAAGTGAGAATGTTATATGGGAAACATCCTTAGAAAAAAAGTCAGATTTCTGTCATTTGGTGCCCAAGATCAACAGTACTTAGAGAGAATGTATTGATTGATACCATACAACATATTACAAGCGGCCACCATCAACCTTATCTGAATAGTGCGATTATTAAAGGGGAAACGTATTGGTTAAATTGTGCATAATTTTTTTCTGCCCCCACCCCACCTTCTCATCTTCAGGCCTATCTTTTTGTAGTACCCTACATTATAACCATCACAATAAAATGTAGTATTGACATTGGTGGGAGATGATGGTCATTCGTCACATTTTAGTCACTGACTTCTAAAATCAACACACGTGAATAACGGGCGGTCAAATATTCACCTTCACCTGACTGGAATGTTAGGTTCAGTTTATGGTTTATGGACTTATTTGGTTCTTTATCAATGACACAAGATAGATTTTATTTTACAGATTATTAGTACTCCTAGAATGATATATTTCGTTAAGTCTCGATTAATTCAAAGAGATGTATGAAAGTCCTGCGTCAGATTGAAAACAAAACAAATTAGAGGTGAAGTTCCAGCAATATCTAAAACAACAAACTGCAGGCGTTGACCGCCTTCATTACCAACATCATTAAACATCAGTTTAATATATTGTAAATGCAATTTTAGAATTGCCAACCAATCAACTCTCACCTTAGATATTTATCTGGTCGGTAATCTGATAGGCCATCTGTTTGGTGGTTTCTGTGAATGTAAAGCCAGTCGCCAGTAGACCCGATCTTCTTAGGGAATATGTCTATAAACATCCAGTCCCTATTGTAGTCACTGTCACTTTAATTTGAAGCGAGTTAATACTCCACCAGGTCTAAATAAAAATAAGGTAATATGAACTATGGTGAAATACCACATACGAAGGATTTAACTAAGATGTAAGCTGACGCCTCGTCTCAAGAGTGAAATAAAGAAGACTTTAAAGGAATACTGCCAAGTAGTCAAAATGACACTGTCTTAGCAAACATTTTATCATTCTACACTTCATGGCATCCTTCTAGACTTAATGGTATTCTTTTGGACTTCTTGTTATCATTCGACACTTCATGGCATCCATCTATTACCCCGTTCAGACGGCAAAAGTTAAGCCATCTTAACTATCAACCCTTCTCGAAGAGAGCTTAACTTTGTCGTGTGAACGCGGAGCAGGCGATTTTAATGTGGCTTAAATTCACCTGCTCCCGATGTGGCTCGAAGGTGGGTTTAAAAGTTAAGCCACTAATTTTTTCTCGTCTGAACGGACCTGGCTCAAATTCGCCGGATACTGATTTAACACGCGTGCGCAATGGACAGGATGTGTTTATTCTCGCGTACAAATTGGCGAATTCGTCGTTGCCTTGAAATCGCCTTTTGTCTTCTTGAATTTGACATCTCTTTATCCCGATTTTCAATACACTTTTTACGGTTTAAAAGAAAAAGTGAAATTATTTTTAACGATCCGCCATTTTACACTGTACAGGATGTTTTCGTACGTAGTTCATTTCACGGCATGCGCAGACAGTATTTATGACTCGAGATGGAATTTTAAGCCACTTGTCATTTGATCGTCTGAACGGTCAAAAGTAAAGCTCTCTTAACTTTTAAGAAGGGTTGATAGTTAAGAGAGCTTAACTTTTGCCGTCTGAACGGGGTATATACTTAAATGGCATCATTTCACATTCCATGGCTTCCTACACTTCATGGTAACATTCTTCACTTAATGGTATCATTCTACACTTCATGGTATCATTCTTCGTGGTATGTAGAAAAGTAGGATGATTCATTTCATTCACATTTCTTCCAAACACTAGTTTAAATGGAGATAATGTATCTGGTCATGATATGGATTAACTGCTTAAACAATTCGGTCAAATCCACTAACTTAGGAAGGAAATTAAGATGACATCCCCTAAACAAATAATATCAGGTATTGTTAAACAAAATCTGACACCCGAGATGAAATAATCCGAGTTATACGAATAGTAAAGACCCACAATACATGATTCACATTATACAAATAAATTCAAACTACTATTTTAGATGACATAAAAACAAAGAAAAAACAATAGAGCATAAACGAGAAATAACAAAGTAATAACTAGCATAATCTTATTACTAACTTTTTTTATACGCCAACACAAAACTTGGTATGAGTCTTTGTAATTACCCAAGGTACCCAAGGTTTCTTGTGTTTTTTGGGCTAATTGTTTCTAATCACTTGAGGATAATCCCTATTGAAAATCAAAGTAATATAACCAATATTTTGTATGAGTTATTGCACTTGTTCTTGAAAACGTGTTTCATTTATTGTTGACACAATAGAGAGCTGGTTTATGGATTTTGATGAAAAACTTGGTGTGAATGTTTGTAATAACCCAAGGGTGAACCCTATTGAAAATCAGATCAGTTGAAATTGTGTGGATTTTTATGAAACTTGTGAGTGTTCTTAATCACCCAAGGATGAACTTCAATTAAAAATCAGAAAAAAACCTGTCATTCAACCTCCAGGACAAATTGACTGTAATTATAAATGTTGATGTATTACGGTGGTCATCGCTATTTTGACATTTAAGTTATATCTTAAGTTTTTTTCTGGCTGGAATTACACCCTTAAGCGAGTGTATTAAAGCAATGAAGAGTACACATATTTAGGTTAGAGTATATGTGCTATATTCATGATGTGACACACATTGTACCTCTAATTACAATACAAAGAGCTCGATTTGTAAAAAATAAGATGTCGTGTTGTATATTTAAAGGGACAGATTCGCCATTTCCGTGGGTTGATTTGGATTCTCAATTATGTTATGATTTGATCTGAAACTATGAATTTCACTTTCTACTTGTATATATATCAGTCTTGTGAAATGACCAGTTGTCATTTTATCTTTCAAACGCAAATAGTTACAATAATAGCGATGGCCAACGTAATACGCCCACATTGGTTATGGTATCGGTAACCAATTCTTTCGGGAGGTTGACTGTAAATGAAAGATTCCATTCTTGGACGATTAAGAACACTCACAACAAATTTCCTCGAAATCCATCACGAAACCAGCTCTCTATTGTGTCCACACCTAGTTTCATTAAAACAAATAAAATAAAACAGCTGTCCATCGCGTTTACAAATATTTAATGCGTTTGCAAGAACAAGTGCAATAAACTCTTATTAAATATTTATCGATTGGTCTGATTTTCAATAGGGTTCATCAAAAACCAGTCCTCTATTTTGTCCACAAATAAGTCAATAACAAGGGCAATAAATCGTTTTAAATATTTCAATTGATATGATTTACAATAATGTTCAACCTTTGGTGATTTTGTTAAAATCCATCAAGAAACCAGCTCTCTATCAAGTCCTAGAAATATAGACAGACAAGAGGTGAGGGCTATATACACATAAATGTACAGAAATTAAAGGAATAGAGGTTTACTTCCTAATCTTCTGCACATTATATGAAATAACAGTTTTGTAAATAAAAAATAGAAAATGACTGAAAAACTGGAATTAAAACATTAAATTCAGACCTTGAAGACATTTAGACCAATAACAAGAGTCGTTTTCAAGTTTTATTCATACGATTCTTTCATAGTCACTGTAGAATTAGGAACAGTATGAGTGAACTCCACTCGCACATGTATGCTCGACACCTTACTGATGATCCATCATGTCCATGTGGCCACTCTGAGCTGAGCACTTCTTTCTTTACTGTCCTCGTTACCCCACTCAACATTCCAAGACTCTTCATACTCTCCCAATTTATCTTCTAGATATCAAGTTACTTCTACATGGATCCCCGGATCTTAGTCCTGATGATAACACGACTATAGTCAGCATTGTCCATGAATATATCAAACTAACACATCGTTTTAAAGCATAGTCGTTTTAGTTGATTCAAGACATTTTTAATTACTTACTTTTGCCACTTCAGGTGAAACCGAACTTACCGTTCGTTCCATTTAGTCTAACCTGACCCATCGTTCGTCCTATTGAGGCTCACCTGATCTATTATTGTTCGTCCTATTGAGGCTCACCTGATCTATTATTGTTAGTCCTATTGAAGCTTACCTGATCTATTATTGTTAGTCCTATTGAGGCTCACCTGAACTATAATTGTTAGTTCTATTGAAGCTTACCTGATCTATTATTGTTCGTCCTATTGAGGCTCACCTGATCTATTATTGTTCGTCCTATTGAGGCTTACCTGATCTATTATTGTTCGTCCTATTGAGGCTCACCTGATATATTATTGTTAGTCCTATTGAGGCTCACCTGATCTATTATTGTTAGTCCTATTGAGGCTCACCTGACCTATCATTGTTAGTCCTATTGAGGCTCACCTGATCTATTATTGTTAGTCATGTTGTGACTCACCTGATCTATTATTGTTCGTCCTATTGAGGCTCACCTGATCTATTATTGTTAGTCCTATTGAGCTCACCTGATCTATTATTGTTAGTCCTATTGAGGCTCACCTGATCTATTATTGTTCGTCCTATTGAGGCTCACCTGATATATTATTGTTAGTCCTATTGAGGCTCACCTGATCTATTATTGTTAGTCCTATTGAGGCTCACCTGACCTATCATTGTTAGTCCTATTGAGACTCACCTGATCTATTATTGTTAGTCATGTTGTGACTCACCTGATCTATTATTGTTCGTCCTATTGATGCTCACCTGATCTATTATTGTTAGTCCTATTGAGGCTCACCTGATCTATTATTGTTAGTCCTATTGAGGCTTACCTGGTCTATTATTGTTCGCCTATTGAGGCTTACCTGATCTATTATTGTTCGTCCTATTGAGACTCACCTGATCTATTATTGTTAGTCCTATTGAGGCTTACCTGATCTATTATTGTTCGTCCTATTGAGGCTCACCTGATCTATTATTGTTCGTCCTATTGAGGCTCACCTGATCTATTATTGTTAGTCCTATTGAGGCTTACCTGATCTATTATTGTTCGTCCTATTGAGGCTCACCTAATCTATTATCGTTCGTCCTATTGAGGCTTTCCTGATCTGATCTAACATTCTCATCTCGTCTCTATTGTTCGTTTGATATCGACTTATACACCCGCTTACCTGGTAAAATGTTTCCGCCAATTACCTTCATCCTATCAATAATGATATTCCCGTCCTTATTTTGACCTCGATCTACCCGGGTCGCTGTGGGGCCATGATGACTGTCGAGACCTCGATGAGCAAAACCTTCCCACCAATATTCAACCGTACCACCTTTAAATGCACCTTTAGATCTCTCGAGAACACTATTTTGGCAAAATCCCGTCATCTGTAGATTTAGACTTTAACAAAACAGGACTGCACAACTCTTACCCATAATTTCAAAGACATTGTATATAATATTGTATTTATGAATTGTAATTCTATTACCGGTATATGGTAACAGATTAATATAAGTCTCGACTTGTTTCTGAAACCATAGTC
Source organism: Nipponacmea schrenckii (assembly GCA_030562195.1). Lineage (NCBI taxonomy): Eukaryota > Metazoa > Mollusca > Gastropoda > Lottiidae > Nipponacmea > Nipponacmea schrenckii. The sequence goes on from CM060201.1 coordinate 6,966,167, forward strand.
TTTATATATGTATGTATAATTTGTAATTTGTGAATAAATATTGTTTAAAAAAAAAAAAAAAAAAATAGTCATAGTATTCCCGTAATTATTTCTATCAAGTTCGACTTCATCACCCACAGCTAGCTGAAATATGTGAACTTGAGAATTTTAAGGATGATAATTATATAGCTATAGAATGTCACAATGATATAAGAACGTTCTCATTTTGCTCAAAAATCATTTCTTTTCTGTATATTCCTTGAAAATGTGTACGCCCAATATATGTTTACAGTAAATTTAGCTTTTAGAAAACACAGAGGGTTGCCGAATGACACGTTATGATCACAAAAAAAAAAAATGCCACGCTTTTTGATAATATTATGATTTATGAACTGTGAGCAGGAAAGCGAAGCGATTGTATCTTAAAAAATTTTAAATTTAATGTTATGCGCTTATAACGTTATTATGTCTTTTAATGAGTAGCCAACCAAAAATAAAAATATTATTTAAATAAAAAAAAAGATATACATGTCGTTGGGCATGAATGGATATAAATGTCAGGATACAGGTCATAAAAAGGATATACGAGTAGTTGTTATGGGAGAATGAGACTGTGGCGACCGAGTGAACATTCTCTTTCTTCTCTGAATTGAAAATATTATAATTTTCTACTATATCAAATGGTTAACCCGATATTTTCACGTAGGCGACATTTTTACCCTAAAAATCAAGGGTATTGCAATGAATAGTTGCAGTTTCTTTCCCTATGTCGATGGGCAGATAACTTTTCCTATGTTGAAACAAGTATAATAGGTGGTAACTGGTAGCAACTCTGGGCACTGTGGATTTATCTATATATGGATTGTCAATCACTGGTGGTATGCTCGGGTCGATAAATCGAGCGGTTTCCACTAGCATGACACTTCTTCTAGAACAATTATTCAATAATACAAAGTAGGGGCCTATTATCACACCAAATTTCGTGTTAAATTATGAATTTGGTTGTTGTCAGCAACTAAAATATTTCACAACTACCGATGTGCGACAATCATTTATATATTATTTGCCTAATTTATATTTTCAAAATCTATCAACTGGCTTTGTTGTCATACGATGTTAACACCCAGACATTTATAATAACAAATCCGCGCCCAAAAGTAAATTATCTACAACGTAAGAACGCTTGCGTACGGGCGTGTGCTCTAAAAGTAGTTCCTTGGAAACTCACTCATTCAGCTACACCATAGCACAAAAGTAAAAAAAAAGTGATGTACTTCGACCGGTTACGTAGATCTACACTTTTGGTCTAGTTAAATTTTAAGGATTGACTTTGACCGAATTCTGAGTTTGATAATGAAAACAGCTGATATATTTCGATGGTTCATTGCGCAACTTCGCTCAAATATGGTGTGGAATTCAAGTTGAACTAAGAAAATTGTTTGAAGTACGTTGAGCTTGTGAAGCCACTCCTCCTCTTTCCACATATTAATGTTTAAAGGGATATGGTCGTCTAAAAATTTGCTAAGTCAACTTAAAAAACATCCTCATGATGTTTCAAAAGTTATACATTCCACTTCCAGATTGTCTGTCATTCACGTGTTACGTTGGTATTATACCAAAAACAACACTCTAGAAACTAACTCTTGTAACATCGTTATTATTAGGCATTTCATTTTTCATGCCAATTATTGATCTTAGGACAGCAAGCTAAGAAATATATTGGTGTCCCTGTTTTTATTGTGTGTTTGTGATCTCTACCATAAAAAATACGGTTTCTAGTGACATATTTTGACATCAAGCTGGTAATTTCGGTAAAATCACTAGTAAATGTGTAAGAAAAGTGAAGTATTTATGCAACCCCAATTCTAGAGTATGATACATTGAAGTTAATGCGTTTTTTTGCTATGAAGTAACACACATGATTCGATGTTTACATTTGTGTAAGTAACGGTTTACTTTACCTACCGAATGTTTACTGCTATTACAACTATTGTTGACAAAATTCCCACTTTGTAAACAATTCACCTTACTAATTAACTGAAAAAAATCTCTGAACATCTCGTCGACATAGAAACAAAGAATCTATTTTTAGATTGGGGAAGGGTCGCATCACAAATGACCTTGTTTCAAATGCCAAATCCAGTGGCAGGTCAGTGATGTAATAGTAAGACAAATACAGCAGCAAAATGAGGTTTCCGAGAAAATAGCACTACATTTATTTGGTTTAACAGCTGTTTTCTAATGAATTTGTACAGAGGTTAGAAGTTACTGATCATCTGTGCACAAGGAACATAATCCATTACGTATTCACTTTACCATTTAAACATCATCAAGACTATAACCATCTCAATTTCATAGAAAAAAATCTACATCTTATTGGTTCGCATAATATAAATGAATTGATTTATTTCTGGTAGTCTTGTAAATTGACTTCTTTACATTCTCTCAACGAGGACATGATATCTGACCGATAACGGTGCACCTTTCTGCCAGGTTTAATAAGTAAAGTCATTCCAAGACCAGAAAAACGTTGAAATACATACAGCACGAAACAAGGATTACACGTTTCAATACGAGAGGTCATAAAATATTTAAATGAGTTCGCACATTCAAAGCCCTGGTGCACACAAGATGTCAATCCGGTTTTTTTTTCAGTTGTCGAAAAAAGATCGTTTGATTCACAATTGGGATCATTCTCTTCAAAGCGTTGTGATGTGCGAGTATTTAGTCAAAATCGCATTGGACTATGTAGTCTTCTTGTTGTGTGAGAGCCATTATTCAAAGAAATGATATGAAAAAGTCACACTAAAACAGAGTTTTCGATAATAGCTTGTTAAATGTTTTATCATACATGGGCACTTAATAAAGGGAGACAACGTTGTTTTATCATTTTTTTTTCAATTGGACTTAGTCCAGTAAAACATTTTATGCTAATGATTGTATACGAATTGAGTCCGTTCTATTTTTAGAAATCCTCTTTCTCCCTTCCTTTTTGGGTTTTTGCATGCCCATTTTTGACTACTTTTTGGTCTAGATTTGAAATTTGATGTCTGAAATTGCATTTTCTTTCAGAATTTCTGAGATAAGGAGAAATTTAATTGGCGGAAGGTTATTTCTAAAAATAGTGGTTTTGTGTGCAGTGACAGTCAAGCGGATGTTGATATCCGGTAGTGGTCTACTTTCATTTTGACTAGTTCAAAATTTTCATGGTCATGCTATATTGAAATTTTGTACAGAAACTAAGTATTGGCCAGGCTTTCATGTGACATATTGGAAAGTTTTCAACGAGATTTCTGGAAAAAGTTATAGCAGTTTGAATTTCGTGATTTAACATGGAAACAGATGGCAAATGAATTAGTGGACTAAGTCCAGCAAGACCTACAGTCCTATTTAATAAGTGTTGTTATCTCCCTTTTCAAATTACACCATAGAGGTATTAATAGATATGATAACACTGTCTGTATGAGCATGTGGAATATTGTGTTTATAAATGTCAGAAAAGTATATCCATATATCTTGTGCTTCTATAATTTTGCAATCTCTTTAAAATAACAATAAAATATTAAACTGTGTCAACTAGCTCTTTTATTATGGTTCCCAAGTTCAGTCAAATGTTGCCAACCCCAGTTATTTGAACATATTTCTATTCATCTTCATCATGAACAAGTGGGGGTTGCAAGTTTGATAAGCATGTGCATAATTTCCAGATCTTTGATGTTTCGATATAGTTATTGGTATAACACCTTGCAATATTCGAAAATTCTTCACACGTTCCATTGCCCTTTCCACACCAATCCTTAGATTAGCAATCCTCCTAGTTTCTTCAACTTGTCTTCTACTGAATCGGGATTCTTTTAAGGGGTGGAATTATCGAGTTAATGCCTCGTCGTATTAGATCTGATATCAAAAAACCTTTATCAGCCATGATTGACTCGCATGAATCCAATATGCCACAACGTTCGGTCAATTGCTTGTCACTGACGCTTCCTGACCAGAGATAAGATGCAAATGTTATCATTCCAGCTGGACTTATGCCCAATAAAGCTTTGTAGGTCATGTGTGATTTGTCATGTGACTGTGATTGTGGTGTTTCCGTATAGATCTCGGTGCAATCAATAATAATTCTGCAGTCTGGATATCTAACCTTGAACTTGTTTGGCATTGTCTGATTAATATTCTTTCTAGATGGCCATGCAATAAGAAAGGATAATTTCACATGCAGGTAGGGTGCAGACCAAACCTTGGAAACTGCTGCCACGCCGAAACTACTGAAGATATCAAGTTGAAAACTCTGGCCGTTACAGCGCTTTTGGTGTTAGACTTTTTCCAAAACCCAAAAATCTGCTATTTTCATCTTGAAAATTCGGGTAAAACTTTCAAAGTCGATTTTCTCAAAAGTTTGAAAAAAAAAACGAAAAAACTTTTCTGACTGAAAAGACGCAGGAATGAATAAGCTTTCGTTTTATACAAAAATTATTTCTCTAGGATCTAAATTGGCCGAGTTATATTTGCGATAGTTAAGTGGTGAGGGTAGACACCAGCCGCTATATGGTCCTATAGTGGCTTGTTGCATATTCCAGGGTGCAGACCAAAACTTGGAACTGCTGCCAATCGAGAACTATTTGAGATGTAAAGTTGACATTTGACATGCAGGTAGCCAACTATGTAAAGTTATTCCCGGCAAAATTTCAGGTCCATACCTTGAAAATTCGATATTTTTTCCACTTTTTTGAGAGAAACGACTTTGAAATTTTACCCAAATTTGGTTTTGGAAAAAGTCTGACACCAACAGCGCTGTAACTGCCAAAGTTTCCAAGGTATGGTATGGTAATAAGAGATCAAATCACGTCATACAACAAACAATTATAGGAAATATTTCAGGATGACCGGTTATGATTTAGGTAAGTACACTATGTACTCGTATTCTTTTATTGCTAAAACGAGACATGGAATTTGCAGGAATTTGTACTCTTTTCATCTCTTTATCATCTAATTTTGTCGGCTTGTGGACTTGATTCGTGGAATGCAGTTTGAATAGGTACAATGGTACATCAACATTGCAGATCAGTTCCGGACACTTATAAATATATACTGTATCTTTTCTTGATCCACAAATACTGAACGACTCCCAATATTTACAGAATCTCATGCTTTTTCTTGTATTCTGTTAACAATTAGCCGTATCTTTAAAACGAAGACCTAAGACTCTATAAAACAAATAAAAACAAAGACCCACAAGAGTATAAAACAAAGACCCACAGGACTATAAAACAAAGACCCATAAGACTATAAACTAAGACCCACAGGACTATAAAACAAAGCCCAAACACCCTACTAGAAAACAAAAACCCATAGGACTATAAAACAAAGACCTAACTAGAAAACAAAGACCAACAAGACAATAAAACAAAGACCCACAGAACTATAAAACAAAGTCGAAAGACGCAACTAGAAAACGAAGAACTAACTAGAAAACGAATACCCATAGGACTAAAAAACAAAGATCTTACTAGAAACGAAGACCCATAGGACTATAAATTAAAGACCCATAGGGCTAAAAACAAATTCCAAAGACCCAACTAGAAAACAGAGACAAACAACAACACCCATAGGACTATAAAACAAAGATCCAACTAGAAAACGAAGACCCAGAGGACTATAAAAAAAACAACTAGAAAACGAACACCCAAAGGACTATAAAACATAGAAAAAATTAGAAAACGAAGACCCACAGGACTATAAAACAAAGACCAAACTGGAAAACGAAGACCCTCAAGACTATAAAACAAAGACACAAATAGAAAACAAAGACCTGGAGAACTATAAAACAAAGACCCAACTAGAAAATGAAGACCCATAGGACTAGAAAACAAAGACCCAACTAGGACTATAAAACAAAGACCAAACTAGAAAACGAAGACCCACGGGACTATAAAACAAAGACCCAACTATTCTTTTTAGTTAGAAAGCAACGCGTGGTCTGTATGTTGGCATGTTTTATTCAGTGGATACTCTGTAAGAGATAAGGTCATAAAAAACAGTGTTGTTTATATTATTATAGGAGAGTTTATATAGGAGAGGGCATTATTGGTTGGTTTAACTTTTTCAGAATGTAGACCAAGTGTTTGAACTGCAAATACATCATAGCACCAACTAGGGAACTAGGACTTTAAACTAAGAACCAACTATACAATCGAACATGGAATCAAGAATTGAATGGATCCTTCTAAAGACAGTTGGGCTTTAAAAATGGAATAAAAAATTGCATTTGTTATATTTTGAAATACTGAATGTATGAAAAATTCGGGAAAGATGCACGAATTGCAAACATTCAGATTTTATTTGTAGTTTTTTGATCACACGGCGGGGTTGGGGCACTCTGGGCTATTGTTTGTAGTTTTTTGATTACACGGTGGGGTTGGGACACTCTGGGCTATTGTGCTTAGAGTTGTAGCTGCTGAATGGCTTGTATATGGCTTGTAAAGCATCTTCTCAGTCTCATGAGGTTTTATACTCTTTCGTCACGACCTGTACCCCCATAGAAGGGTTTAACAACTTCCAAAATTGACAAAAAATCCCGTTTTCACCATTCGGGTTTTCTCGGGAATTACCCTAGGATCTGTCTAGAATTATGCACAAACGTTTTAATCTAATTTGCGGAAAATACCAAAAAATCCCGATTGCATCAATCGGGTTTTTTCGGACTATTTCCTAGGACCTCTGTCTTGAATTTATGGACAAGCGTTTTAATCTAATTTGCGGAAAATGTCAGAAAATCCCGATTACATCATTCGGGATTTTCGGGCATTTACTTAGGACCTCTGTCTTGAATTTATGGACAAGCGTTTTAATCTAATTTGCGGAAAATACCAAATATTCCCGATTAAATCATTCGGGTTATGTTGGGATGTTTTGTATAACCATAAAGACCTCTGTCTAGAATAAGAGGAAAAGCTTATTAAAAGGCTATTCACGGAAAAAAAATGAAAAATTCCGATTGCAAAAAAGTTTCAGAACACAACATTTATTTTGACGTGCTTAATCAGGGTTACGTACCTTTAATTTTTATTTTGTTTTAACTGACAAATTCAAAGAGGTTTTGTATCTGGTACTTGTCCTTCGTCTCCGTAGCTACCACAAGAATTTTGAAACGTTCATTACAGTGGATTCCATGGATTTCTGCATCGCAGTTTAAGAAATTGTATTGATAGAATCAAAGAGATTCCTTATAGATTCAACTGTGTGAACAGTTTAAAGAGTGCTTCAGATTAAAGTCTGTAAAGTGACATTGGGTAAATTCGATTAACAGTCAAAGCTGTATGTAAGAATAATCACTAGCGGAAATTGTATGCGACGTTTCCAAATGTTCTAACGTTCGCGTTTGATCTGATCGGGTCAAATAGCATAGCGATGAAACTTGGACTGTGATCGTGAGATAATGTGAGAAGATAGATTAGCTAACAAGGTTAATTCAAAGTGTTTTTAAAAATGAATTCAACTATGGTATAATAATGGGCCGTTGGTGGGGCCAAAACATTCTGTATGGTTATTGGTATACAGCTGTTTTCCAGTTAATTTGTGGTTTAGATAAGAGTTTCAGTTCGATGTATTCAATTTAAAGATGCGGCCGCATTGACATTTAATGGCGTTGAGCACATAGAATTATATAGGCACACAGCATTAATTAGGCACAGTGGTTTGGGCGCAATTTCTGGTTGGAACATATTTTTTAAGGAATACTAAAACAAAAGCAAAATTGACGAAGGGAAAAAAGGAGTCATCCTGCTGACATGATAGAAGAAAAAAGACTTTGAAATGCATAGAGGGAAATTGATCTTTGGCAAAATCACAACTACGTAATCAAATTGCAAAAAAAGGAGGATTTTACTAAGGAGAAATTTAATTTATGTTTTCAAGGGATTTCTTTCTCCACCATTTGACCAAAACGACCTGTCTTTTGTTCTCTTCTTTCCCCTTTCCTTTTATAGACATTTGGGGGACTGGTCATAATTATGTTCCTTATTAGCATTGTGCCTAAAATCAATGCGCCTATAGGAATATGTGGTTGGTTGCTCGCAAGCATGAGGGTCCTGAGTTCAATTCCAGCAATGGTCAAGATTAACCTTTGGATTTTTTAGCCTAGTTTCCCCTTACAGGTGTGAAGTAATGACATGAAAAGAGCGTTTAGTCGTTAGGCCCCGTGCGCTACAGGCTGTGCACGTTAAAGATCCCTCGATAGTTTGCAAAATTTTCCTCACTGCACACACTGCATGGAGCTGCCCGTCTTCATTAAGGTACAGAAGAGTAGGACGTAAAACTCTATTTCATGAATTGAATGAATTTGTGAAAGAATATGGTTGTCAATGACATTCGAATAGACAGACCAACGGACGGACGCAAATATACGACCACATTATAATGACTGTTACAAAATGACACCGTGTGTAAGTGACCTCGAAGGAAAGTTCAATATTATTTATCATAATCCGTATAGTGAAAAGCACGTGCATGTATTCATTGTTGTTGTAGCTACCGTGATTTGTTATTTACCTGTCGATATGTCGACGTTGTTTTACTTTGAACAGGAATAGGCTACCTTGTTTACTCAGTGTTTTACTATGTTTTTTGTGTGTATTACTTTGTGCCCAATTGTGCTTCATTCCCAATTGATGATTTAACACAAATATCAGATGCGAGATGCGCTCTTCCTACTGTCCAGTAAAAGAAAGTCTGTCAAACTCTTGAAAAATGTTCACAATTTTATTGTTATCAGAAAAAATCCTTTAAAAGTTTAATTAAATTATTATCTCTCCTTTATTGCACATCACCAAAAATGTTTCAATAAATAAATCTGTTGATTGAATGTTTCGAATGCTGTCGTATTGATGCGTTATATTTGTTCAAACACCGGTATTGTTGATCTGAACTTCCTTTTTTGTCCATTCGAGTTTAACCCTATATACGAGTCTAATTGAGATAATTTCAGAAGGAAAGCTCTTCTTCACGGAGAGCGACGACGTTGTCAGTAGGTCTATTGAAACTGGCGAGGAAAACTGAAAACGAAAGTATCTGGTACAGTACCTGAAGGTACTCTTGTAACTCTGGGCCTCATTGTACTCTTTATGTAGGCCTAGGCTAGTAAAAAGATTGAAAGCGAATATGAGATTTTCTATATCCATTATTAAAATATATCAAAAACTAAATGTATAGGAAATTGTTTGAAAACAATACATGAAATTATAAATACCTACATTTGAAGTATACTATGTATTACTATGTTTGATTATAAACACTATTATAGTATTAGGTCAGAAATAAACAAAAGATAATGGCACCACAGTTAGTCGCAAGCTAAGAATGGCCTGGGCCTAAACAAAGTTACGGTTAAACCTATGCAATATTATCGTATTTTGTTCACAAAAAGCACCTATCAGTGAGTCTAAAGGATTGAAATGAAAAAAGTGTCCAGACGTTCGAATGATACAATAAACCGAGGCTCCGTGTGCTTGTTCAAGATACCTGGCAAAATTTCCCTCATTTCATTCTGCATTTCATTTTGTGAAGCCTAGCCCAAAAAGCTGGTGGCCGACCCGACCAAACTCAAATTGTCACAATACAACTAAAAGTTATTATGACTCCACAATATGGTAATAAGCAAATAAAGATTTGATTCAGTGACCCTATCTGTTTAAATCCCATTGCCATTAAATCACATGTTTTACAAAAAATGCATCATAAATTATCAATGCTTTATTGATGGGAATATTTGGTGCAGTTAAAGAATTATATACAGTGCGACTCGGATTATTAGTTTCTTCAGACCAAAATAATATCGAAATTACCCCCCTTTGACCACATACAAATTCTATTGAGACCCTCTGTATAGAACATTTCAACAAATTTACGGAAGGTCATTTAAAAATAAGAATTGATTTTGTTTTTTATTATAAGTGAGTTAAAACCTATTTGAATTAATTTATGTTTTTAAAAAGTGATATTTTAACGTTTTATTGCCTTTTGCTACAGATAATAAATGGAATACCAAAATGCCATTGTTGTTGTGGAAAATATTAACACGTACATACCTATGGCAGTACCCTACCGAGGGAAATCCCGTCATAATTAGCCTAATTACGAGTTAATTAAGGACTTGTGGGACCATCTAGTATTTTTCCTCAGTCTAACTAATGAGACAACCCATCTTTAAGGTTAATTGAGTATACCTTCAGTTATTATAACTATATTTATATCTGTATATGAAATAGGCCAACGCCACTTGTACAATTTAGGCCTATCAAATTTTATTTTAAAATAAATCAGCACCTTTTAGATTTTTGAAATGAAATTAAATGAATGTTATACGCCCTACTCTTGTGCAGTGTGCAGTGAGGTAAAATTTGCCAGGACAGCGGAATTATCCTACTTTTTAGTTATCTTTAACCTGCAGCACGTGTACAGCCTAAAGCACACGGGCATCAGTTTACTGTATTACCTACGACTATGACATAAGAAAATAACTAAAAGTCGTATGACGCCACAATAATAAGCAAATCAATCAGGATTTGATCCACTAACACTAACCAATTAAATCCCATTGCTTTTGATCCACTAACACTAACCAGTTAAATCCCATTGCTTTTGAATCAGAAAAGGCATCATAAATTGTCAATGCTCTGAAAAAGTATTTGGTGTAGTTAATGGATTACATTACATTACATTAAATTACATTAAATTACATTACATTGGTTTCTTCAGACCGCAATAATGTCGAAATTATCTCCCTTTGACCACATACCAATTCTATTGAACCATTTAATCGTCCTATTTTTCTGCGCTTCAAGGCTAATGAAGACGGGGAACGTCATTCAGTGTGGAATTGGGTAAATTTTGTCAGGACAGTAGAATTGGCCTACCTTTTTCAAATTCGACTCTCGAATGATCTTCACGTGCGCATGTACAGCCTGAAGAGGCATCAGTTTACTTTATAATCTAAAATCATTTAAGGGGGTTGACAACCCTAAACCTATGTACAAAAAATAGACGATTTCAACCACTTCTTTTCCACCTATCTGAAATATTTAAATATCAATGGAAAGAGGGGACTTTCAGCTTCAACTTTAAGAAATAGGGTATGAATGATGAACGAAAAAAACGTCAATTATTCCCTTAAAATTAGCATATCTACTAGGCTATTTAATATAGAAGGTTGAAATTTTGCACAACGCAAGTCTACATGTATCTCTACAAAATTACGTTGGCTTTTTGGAAAATTTTGTTTTGTTTTGAAGATATTGATAGAAATCAAAATTTTGCGAGTGCATTTACGAAAAATTGAATTTTTAAAAAACTATTCATTTTATAAAATAAAGCCAACGTAAAGTTATAGAGGACATCGTAAGCTTTAGCTGAAGCTAAAGTTTGTAAAAATCGGATAAATTGTAAGCGAGATATGCTTTTGGAAAAATGGCATTTTTTTTTCAACATTTTGAAAACACATGTAAGTAATTAACGACCATGTTGTTAAAAGATTGTCTTTCATGCTGTAGAAATCTTTAAGCACCTTTTAGGCATCGATATGCACCGATATCCACACAATTGGAGTGCTAAAACAATGGATTAGCACATGTCAAAACACCCCTACCCACCAATCATAAAATTTTCTTTGTTTACATGTGACGTAAAGATTTATGGGACATCACGTGACTTCTGGATTCCCCCGATACACAAACTCTTACTTCGCGTGCCGATATTAACAATAACTGACCGGCAAACGTAGAGAATGTTTATTTAGCCAATGGCGTTGTAATCACAAAATGTCAACTGACAACGTAATTTGTACGTCTACATAGAGGAATACCCCGTTTTGTTCTATAAATAGATTATCTTCACGGTGCCTACTGCTCCCAAGCCCGTGGTTGAACGTCCAAAACCCACCCCTCCCCAAACTCCGAATTTCGTTCCGGAATTCGGAGACTCTAATACATTTGTCAGTTTCTGTTCCAGGTTAGTGTCGGTGACTATTACAGCTTGCAAACATACTTGAGACCTCATCCCCCAGCGCATAGTAGATGCAGTGGCAGCATTATGCAAGGAATTTGTACCAAACATCAAACCAAAGAAGGGAAGCGACAACCAACCAAAGAGGAAGAGATCCAGTACGGATGCTCCGAAAACTGACGAGGAGGGCAAATTGGTGGAGACGCCCCGCAAGATGAAAGTGATCTCCTCAAATAATCAGTCTCGCCAGTCTAGGAGTACCGTTAAAACCCCTAGGTCCAGACCCGTCATTGAGCGTTCTAGAAGCATTTCGCTAGCTAAACCACTGTCCAGTGGTTCTAGAAGCACTTCGCTTACCAGAACATTGCAATCTCCCTCAGTGACGGACATGGATGTGGAGGTTTTCATGACACCCCAAACCCCCTGTTAAACTTATTTTTTCATAAAGTCACTAATCATTTTCATTCAATTTCAGGTTTATACAGCTCAACATAAATGGATTGGCAGCTTGCTCACGCAAGTCTGAACTAGAGAAGATACTACAGGAGAAGCAGTATGATGCCGTCTTCCTACAAGAGTCAAAGATTGGTTCAAAGAATAAAGACCCCGTCATAAGTGGTTATACTCTAATCAGACAGGACAGACCCAATGCTCTCAACCATCGAAGTGG
>CM060201.1:6979312-7001697 GCA_030562195.1 Nipponacmea schrenckii
ACCCTTTGAACCCTGAGTGTAATTTAGATAGAACGTCATATACCCTGAGCTCCAAGCAATATTTCTTAATTTGTATGACTTTAACGTTGTATGACGTAACTTGACAACAGCTCATAGGCCGGCTCATAGGGTATATCATATAAGGATGAGCGGGTATACCGGTTTCTTGGGTTGAAAGGGTTAATTTCATCATAAATGGGTTTCCATCTTTCATACAAATGAAGTAATATTTAACATAGAAATTTAAAGGAGGGTACAAAACGGGTGGTTCAGGAAATTTGCATTAAGCCACAAGACTATAATGTTCATGCTAAATGAGTACATAAAATACACATAGAGAATTTTGAAAATAAATAAGTACCAGCAAAATATCCACCTGGTATTGTCATTAAATGAACAAAAATAAAAGTCACATTGAAATCATCTCAGACATAAATATCGCACAGTAAGCACGACATCAGCAATCAAAATAATTCTCAAAATGCAACATGAGTCAAAAAATACATTATTTAATCTTCATATGCAATTCTTTTCTGTTTTGAAAACAAAATGGACTTTTAACAAAAACTTAAGGTCAAGGCATTTAAGCAAGGGTGTAGTGCAGATTTTCACAATTTGCTAGAAGCTTACTTACTTTGTGGTCTGGATCCAGGGGCAGGTAAACCAGATTTTTGTGGAAGACCAGTTCTGGCAGCTGTCTTTGATGGCGCCTTTAGCCCTGTTGGGCGTGGCAAGCTCATTGTAAGTTGATTTCAATTCTCTACCTGAAATAATCCATATTTATAGACTATTTGAAGGCAATGAAGAATTTCATAGAAGTATTTTGGAGGTTTTATTGTAATTGGCAATATAAAGAAACATTATGGTCAAAACATAAACAATAAACATGAGACTTCTGACTCTCAAACAAGAAACACTTGAATGAAATTGCTCAATAATAACACTAAGTATCCTTTACACCAACAAAAACCAGGTAGATTTTTATGTTTTGTTTAGGTTTGTTCAGAGGTAACTCAACTTCAAAACCTTAATCTAATGTTCCACTGTACAGCAACACATGTCACAGGTTGAAAAATATTTAACCAAATATCATATTTTATATACTGGAAATAAGCCCAACTAGAATTGCTTACAATTATGAACGTATTTCGAGAGCCTTAAAATATTATGTAGGCTAAATTTGCAATTACCTACATCTAGACAATATATTGAATATCATTTGACCTAGTTTTCAAAGTCATAAAATAATTAGGTCACACCTTCCGTAACGGTTAATGATGGCGAAAATATGAAAATTATCAATTTTTGCTGTATTTAAGTACACTTATCTCTATGAATTTTTTAAGTAAGCCAAATTAAAAAATATCTACTCGTAGACAATATATTGAATATTATTTGACCTAATTTTCAAGGTCATAGATTAAGTGGGTCACACCTTCCGTACCCGTTAAAGTGACCTAATTTTGAAAAAATCGAAATTTAAATAATTCGAAAGAAAATAAGAAATTTGAAAATCGGTCTCCAAGAAAAGGTAGATAATGATCCATTGTATCTATGTGCTAAATTTCATCAAAATCGGTCTATCAGTAGTGTCTGAATTTCGGATTTAAGAATTGTAACGAAAATTCAAAATGGCGGCCGATATGGCAGCTTGACCTAATTATTTAGGTCAAATCAATTACTATTGACAAGTTATTTATAAAACAGTTTTCACTTTTCACCTAGCAGTTATAGACCGGAAGTTACGTAATTACGTCATTTGAGGCTAAACCGGAAGTGGAATTTTTTTTTTCACATTTTTTCAAAAATTATAAACATATCGCCTATCAACTGGTAAAGTTTCAAAATTTTACCATTTATATTAAAGGAGAAATCACGGTCTGAAATTTTTGCCGATGACCCTTGAATATTGAATTGCAAATCGTGGGTAAAATATTTAACCTAATTGCATAAAACCTATAATTGTTAGTTGACAAATACATTGAAGTTTTCAAATCTGAAAATCCGGTCAAAATCGAACTGAAAAAAAACTTGCTAAAGCAAAAAAACCTGAACTTCCGGTTCTCACTTCCTGTCAGAGATAGAACTTCCGGTTTTGTTTTATTTGGTAATAGAAATCATTCTAAGATCAACTGTAGATTTAGAATTTCTGCACCTTTTACCAGTTTGTCTGCAAACTCATCCAAGAATTACAAAAAAAAAAAAAAACTAGAATTGCTTACAATTATGAACGTATTTCGAGAGCCTTAAAATATTATATAGGCTAAATTTGAAATTACCTACATCTAGACAATATATTGAATATCATTTGCCTAGTTTTCAAAGTCATAAAATAATTAGGTCACACCTTCCGTAACGGTTAATGATGGCGAAAATATGAAAATTATCAATTTTTGCTGTATTTAAGTACACTTATCTCTATGAATTTTTTAAGTAAGCCAAATTAAAAAATATCTACTCGTAGACAATATATTGAATATTATTTGACCTAATTTTCAAGGTCATAGATTAAGTGGGTCACACCTTCCGTACCCGTTAAAGTGACCTAATTTTGAAAAAATCGAAATTTAAATAATTCGAAAGAAAATACGAAATTTGAAAATCGGTCTCCAAGAAAAGGTAGATAATGATCCATTGTATCTATGTGCTAAATTTCATCAAAATCGGTCTATCAGTAGTGTCTGAATTTCGGATTTAAGAATTGTAACAAAAATTCAAAATGGCGGCCGATATGGCAGCTTGACCTAATTATTTAGGTCAAATCAATTACTATTGACAAGTTATTTATAAAACAGTTTTCACTTTTCACCTAGCACTTATAGACCGGAAGTTACGTAATTACGTCATTTGAGGCTAAACCGGAAGTGGAATTTTTTTTTCACATTTTTTCAAAAATTATAAACATATCGCCTATCAACTGGTAAAGTTTCAAAATTTTACCATTTATATTAAAGGAGAAATCACGGTCTGAAATTTTTGCCGATGACCCTTGAATATTGAATTGCAAATCGTGGGTAAAATATTTAACCTAATTGCATAAAACCTATAATTGTTAGTTGACAAATACATTGAAGTTTTCAAATCTGAAAATCCGGTCAAAATCGAACTGAAAATAAACTTGCTAAAGCAAAAAAACCTGAACTTCCGGTTCTCACTTCCTGTCAGAGATAGAACTTCCGGTTTTGTTTTATTTGATAATAGAAATCATTCTAAGATCAACTGTAGATTTAGAATTTCTGCACCTTTTACCAGTTTGTCTGCAAACTCATCCAAGAATTACAAAAAAAAAAAAAAAAAATAAAATAATCCGAACGATTACAATACGTTTTCGACAAAGTCGAAATACGTAATAAATAAAATAATCCGAACGATTACAATACGTTTTCGCCAAAGTCGAAATACGTAATTAGATAAGACAGAAGTCCATTCATCACATAGTCTTGTTGCTTCACTGATATTTCTCACATTAATATGTCAGTCATCAAAGAATAAACACATAGATAGGCTTACCGGTACTTTTAATTAACTATCTTAATAGTAATATATAATAAGAGTGCAGATGAACTACACATTAGGGAAATTTAGTTCAAAAACATCAAAACATTTTAAGAAATTCTGCTAATTTTGGCTGTGATCTACCTTCATGAGTGTAATGAGACAAATATATATGAAAATTTGCATAAAATGGTAGACAAACAAGGTTACCTGTATATAAGATATCTTGACACTATGAGGTTAATATAAGATATCTTGATACAATATAGTTTTATAAAATATCTTGACACTATAAGGTAATATAAGATATCTTGACACTATAAGGTAATATAAGATATCTTGACACTATAAGGTTATAGAAGATATCTTGACACAATATGGTTTTAAAAAGACATCTTGACACAATAAGGTAATATACGACATCTTGACACAATAAGGTACCGTAATATAAGATATCTTGAAACAATAAGGTTATAGAAGATATCTTGACACTATATGGTTTTAAAAAGACATCTTGACACAATAAGGTAATATAAGTAGGGCTGCAACGATTACTGAAGTGGCGATTCGATACACTAAACGATACCCGAAAGCGACGATACGATTTATTGCGATAATAAATTGCGATTCTTTGTTAAAAGGGAAAAGACAGAGAAAACTGATATTAATATTAATATTTAAACACACTTTTCAATATTTGGCACAAGTACAGTCTTTTTGTACATGCCTCACTCCGTTTTCATCCGCACTGTTTTACTTGCGCATCCAACTTCCCGTTAAGCTATTAATGTGTCCTGAATATTAACAGCCAATTACAGACGATTCCAACCATTCCGTCTATTTATAATGAGCTTTTCGGGACGTTGGAGAGTGCTTAAGTTAAACAGTTCCGTAAAACCAAATGACTTCCAAACTTCGGATTTATATTTTCTCTCAGCGCTTTCATTTTTATTTTTTTCACTAGCCTTTTCAACGGCTTTTTCAATCACAACGGTCTTGACATTATTTGAATCTTATTAAATATATTAGCGAAATTAATTACGACATGTGCAATTCCATACTGCTATTTCCGGGAAAAAATTATCTATGCAAACAGACATTACGAAGTACATAATGTGTTTTAAAAAAACTACTAAATAAGCATAATAGCAACATATGTTTTTGGTGTTGTCTTTTATTCATCAATAAACAAAAATAAATCATTTCTACGTGAAAAACAATTTTCTAATATCCTATAACGACAGAATTTTTCAAATACGCAAGTAATCCGTGTTCTTATAGGAAAATGAAGGGAGGTAATCAAATATCAGAATCGTTCTGATGCGTCGCGATTATTTTTTTCTAAGGAAATGCATCGATAAGCAGGAATGAATCGCGATTCACCGCAGCCCTAAATATAAGACATCTTGACACAATAAGGTAATATAAGATATCTTGACACTAAAAGGTTATAGAAGATATCTTGACACTATATGGTTTTAAAAAGACATCTTGACACAATAAGGTAATATAAGACATCTTGACACAATAAGGTAATATAAGATATCTTGAAACAATAAGGTTAAGCTTATAGAAGATATCTTGACACTATAAGGTTATATCTTGACATGGTTTTATAAGATATCTTGACACTATAAGGTTATATAAGATATCCTGACACAATAAGGTTATAGAGGATATCTTGTCAGCTTGAAATCTTCTTGAATCATATGATTCAAATTACTTTCAAGACAAATGTCAAAAACTGATATTTATCCTTTATTTTTACTCTTATACATCCTTTCCATGCTTTGACAATTAAAACCTCATATAATAACTTGATAGCTTGAAAAGAGAAAATTGAAACCTTAATACAATCCTTTACTGTTATTGACTGTTAACTATATGTTTCAGGGGGTTGACAACCTTATCGTTCAAGGTGTATTTCAATCAAGAAACGTATTAAGTTTATACGCATTCTATTTGGCAAGTAAAAATTTTAGCTCAATCACTTCAGTAGTTTGTCAGAAATCGGTCCGTAAAGATAATCTATTTATAGAACACAATGGGGTATTCCTCTATGTAGACATACAAATTAGGTTGTCAGTTGCTATTTTTGAGTACTAAATCATCATCTAAATAAACCTTTTCTACGTTTGTATTAGGGGAAATCCAGAAATCACGTGATGTCCCATACACAATTACGTCACATGTAAACAAAGACATTTTATGATTGGTGGGTAGGGGTGTTTTGCTAATGCATTTTTTAGCACTCCAATTATGTGGTTATCGGTGCATATCGATGCCTAAAAGGTGCCTACAGATTTCTACAGCATGAAAGACAATCTTTTAACAACATGATCGTTCATTACGTAAGGTTTACATGTGTTTGCAAAATGTTGAAAAAAAACTCCAAAAGCATATCTCGCTTACAATTATAACTCCTATGCCAGTGAATAAAGATCAAGTTTTGACAAGGAATGAAATTTTAAATTCAGGGAACAGAACTACTATTTGTTTGACCAATCATACCTTAGTTTAAGAAACTGGCAATATTCAGCTAAAAGCAAAATGCAAATATCTGCATTTAAAACTTAAAATGACTTTTCATTTCTTGAGACTCTATGATACAAGAAAAAAATTGGTTTTGAAAAGAAGGTAAAATCCTTGTTGGAGGTAATTTAGTCATTTCTAGCACTTTCGAAGACAATTGACATATTCAAGACCAAAATCTTACCTGAATATGAGCAACCTGTCCCTTTTTAAGACCTATGATTGAACCATGACTTCAATGATCTGATCATCATGTGAAGTTTAAGATATTCCACCTCAAAAATTAGGTTTTCAAAAAACATTGCAAAAATGTCTGCACTCTCATGTGTTAATACCAGTATATTTTATGAAGGATAGTCTTGTCAACTTTACTCAAGGTTCATCAAGCCATCAAGTAACAAGACAATGTTAAATGTTAAAAACATCAGTTAAATATGTCAACTGGACCCTTGACATTCTCACTTCCTCAGTACCGAAACTCATGAAATATCAGACTGCATACTATGAACTATGCTACGATTAAATCAACCTTATTAATTTCTAACCAAGACCTTTCTAACATTGTAAATTGGCATGCACTTAGTAAATTTAAGTGTACAAGGAAAATATTTGTAAGTAACTAATACCAGTATATACTTAAGTTTAATACTGAAATCCCATTTCATGTCCACTTTACTTGTCTTAAAGTACAAACAAGCGGTTGCCTAGCAAGATACGCCCACTTTAAAATATATTTTCTGTTTTAACACAGGCAGAAACTCTAACATTATTTAGGTCTTATCCATGGTTTCATCAATATGAATGTTCATAATAAATTTGATTCAAATCGGATGAAACCTAGTCTCTATTGTATTTACTAGCTAATTTTCATTAGTTTGGACTAAGTCAAAGGCAATAACTCAAATATATTTCATCGAAATAGTAAATATTGAACTTGTTCAAGATCTCACCAATAAAATGATCACATTAAATTTCATTCAAATCAGATGAAAACTGTACTGTCTATCGCAAAGTCAAGTGCAATAACTCAAAAACAGTTTATCAACAAATCAGCAATTTCGAACTTGACCAAGATCTCATCTACTTCAATGATCTCACTAAATTTCATTCAAATCAGATGAAAACTGTTGTCTCTGTGGTGTTCACAAGTCTGTTTCAACGCGTTTTGACTAAGTCAAGGGCAATAACTCAAAAACCGTTTATCGAAAAATCGTCAATTTTAAGCTTGTCTGAGATCAATTCACTATGAATAATCACAGCAAGTTTCATTCATATCCAATGAAAACTGTAGTCTCTATCGCGTTCACAAGCCAATATTGAAGCGTTTTGACTAAGTGCAATAACTCAAAAACCATTCATCGCAAAATCGCCAATTTCGAAAATGTCTGAGATCTCATCAATATAAATGATCACAGCAAGTTTCATTCAAATCCAATAAACATAGGCACGCCAAGCGTGCAGATACGCCCGCCTCAGGCTTATCAGATAATTGGCAAAATTTCATGTTCTGTTTTATCAGATAATGGGCAAAAATTCATAGGTGTTCCATAAAATCAGACTAAATATGAATCAAAATTGTCACTTTAGTAGAGTACTTATTAAAATGCAATCAAAACTGTAGTTTGTAGAGTGAGCACAAGACAGCTATTCTCATTTTTGCGAAATTCCGCTAAGTCGGACACTGTATTTCTGCTAAAAATTATGCGATCATCACCAAAATCAATACAATTTTTCTTTGTGATGCCATGAACTCACATACTAAAAATTATTAAAATCCAATCAAAACTGTAGTACTTCTGTAGAGTGAGCACAAGACAGTTAATCTCATTTTTCCAAAATCCCGCTAAGTTGGACACTGTATCTCCGCTAAAAATTATCCGATCATCACCAAAATCAATACAGTTCCTCTTTGTGATGCCATGAACTCACATACCAAAAATTATTAAAATCCAATCAAAACTGTAGAGTGTAGAGTGAGCACAAGACAGTTACTCTCATTTTTCCGAACTCACGCTAAGTCTGTATCTCCGCTAAAAATTATCCGATCATCACCAAAATCAATACAGTTCCTCTTTGTGATGCCATGAACTCACATACCAAAAATTATTAAAATCCATTCAAAACTGTAGTCTGTAGAGTGAGCACAAGCAAAGTAACTGACATTTTTCCGAAATCGCGCTAAATCGGACACTGTATCTCCGCTAAAAACTATCCGATCATCACCAAAATCAATACAGTTCCTCTTTGTGATGCAATGAAGTCACATACCAAAAATTATTAAAATCCAATCAAAACTGTAGTCTGTAGAGTGAGCACAAGCAAATGTGAACAGACGACAGACGACAGACAGACAGAATGTTGATCACAATATACGCCCTACATTTCATGTGAGGACGTATAAAAATGTAGTCTCTATCGCGTTCACAAGCCAATTTTGACATGTTTTGTTTAAGTCAAGTACAATAGCTCAAAAACCGTTCATCGAAAAAATTGCCAAATTCGAACTTGTCCGAGATCTCATCAATATAAATGATCACAGCAAGTATCATTCATATCCTACAAAAACTGTAGTCTCTATCGCGTTCACAAGCCAATTTTGACATGCTTTGACTAAGTCAATACAATAACACAAAAACCATTCATCGAAAAATCGCCAATTTCGAACTTGTTCGAGATCTCATCAAATGATCACAGCAAGTTTCATTCAAATCCGACAAAAACTGTAGTCTCTATCGCGTTCACAAGCAATTGTGGACGGACAGACGGAAGAACGGACAGGGGCAACGACAATATACGACCACATTATAATGTGGGTGTATAAAAATGAAATAGTACTCTTCTGCACCTATTGGGCTAATGAAAGCGTACAATTGTACTAAATACACCTGGTGACAAATCGTTTTAATTTCTATGTGGATTGAAATATTTACAGAAATGCATAATACATAATGAACAAGTTTTGCAAAAATCTAGCAAAAATTTTACTCTCTTAGTTTGTTTAACTAAAAAATATGAACAAGCCTATAAGGTTCATTCTTGGCTAATAATTATACAGTAGTTTCGTTAAGAACTGTGCCTTCTTAAATATGTTTTAGAGCAATTTTTGTAATCAAACACTTTATATCATGTGGGTGTACAAAAAATGGGTGCTTTTAATAAATACATCCATGCTTAGAAATATATGTCAGCATTAACAAATTCTGGCTTCAAAATAGAGTTTTTGTCATTACCTGGTGGTACCAAATATTTAAGCAATTCACTAATACTGTGTTCTTTATTTATTCTTCAGACTGACCCACAACCACCCAAGAATAAGTTGTTTTAACAGTTGACACAGGGTGAAAGAAGAATAAATAATATAAGTTTGTTAATTATCTGCGAAAATGTCAGTAACACTATAAAAAGACTGGAGAGTAATTAACAAGTCAGCAACACCTTGACAATTTTAATAACATCTAGTCACCAATTCTCATGACATACCACATTAGATCATATCTGATCATCTAGCTTAATAAAGAAAATGAAACAGACCACATATTTTGTTGAATTAAGGTCAGTGGATACCAGTACATGTTAAGTATTGCTAATTCAGTCCTACATACAACCAGACAGTCGAGTTTTGTTTAAAAATATGGTCATTGAGTTTTATGGTATTAGGGCTGAAATGATTCATCTCATCATTATGAACCAAGATTTTTACCTATTGATGCACTGCTGTGAATCAAATAAACCGCTATGTATCTGCATGTATATTTATGAACTTCCATTATACCGAAAATGACAAAAGACACTGAATCCTGAAGTGTATCAGGAATTGTTTCTTTTTTTATATGAAGAAATATTTTTTAACAATTTGACTACAGTACCGGGTACCAGTACTGATAGTCAAATTTCATGCAGCAAGATTAAATGAGACAGAAAATTTCACTAAAGAAGTCTTAAAAAAATAAATAATAAAAAAACCTTCTTTCACAATGAAGAAGGATGAATCACTCTGCAATCAAGAGATCTTACTGGCAGATGAAAATGTTATGATTAACAACAGATGTAAACTATCTGGCAGACCTACTAGAATATATACAGCAGACACATACCAGACTCTCTCATTGCCAGCTGGTTACATTTTTTACCTTGTATCATTACAAGTTTAATCCTCTTTTGAACCATGCATACTGGTAATTATTACTACAACTGGAAGTCTTATTCAAAGTCATTATTTCCAGTCATGTATTTTTTTTGTTTTAACACCATCCATGTGACTTTTTAAAAGCTATATAAGAGCATTTTAACACTATAAATACTGCACTGCCACAGTACTGATACTTGGTACCGGTATGTGAGTTTATTATTTGTAACTTCGTCCAAGATGTCTTAATATTTGGCCTACAACTGATATTTCTTTCTTCATGTAAATATGTCTGTACTGTACAAGTCAACAACAAAAACACTCAACAGAGCAGTACCGGTACTGAGATGTTTAACATCATAATGGGAAAGAACAAAATTCTGACACAATGAATAGGCCTATCTGTGACTGCTGGAGAAATTATAATATCAATCAACAGCATTGAAGCCAACTACAACCTTATTCAATTACCAATTAGCAAATTGAGATATAAATTAGGCAAACCAAGTCTTGGTGATTTTGTCTTATTTAAATCCTAATCCTACATTACAAATACCATAACCTAATATGAACTTGTACAGAGACAAAAATATGGTGTGCTGTAGCCTATGTATACAAGCAGTGCTTGTTAAGATTCCTGATTAAATTCTTGAAGTTGCAGAGCAAAACTTTATTTAAAAATTTGAATGTGCATTTTAAGTCATTTTGGATTTGACATCAAAGCTGCAAGAATTCTTTTAAAAGTTACATTGCCTAACTACATTTTGTTTCATTATTGTCTAGTCTACAATGAGCTGGTCAGTAGGTCAAGCCACTCTAACCTTCCATTCTATATATCATAGAATATATAGAATTCCATTCATTCATTCTTTCTGATATCATGTAGCTATTTGTAGCTTTAACTGTCGACGTAGAAGAAGACTCCACAAGAAGTTTTGCTATTGCATCGTCTGGATTATAATCGACGTTTCTTTCAAGCCTTTATTGGCAAGACGAACTTGTCATTTAGCCAGTAGAATGGACAAAATACTCACCTATCTCAATATTATTCCATTATACTGAAACTGATGATAATTTAAGTACCATTAAAAGATTATTTCCTGTCAAAATTCCTCACAATATCGGTTATGTTATGGTGGCCGATGACTAATATGCGCATGCGTAAGACATTCAGGTATGTTCGATGGAGAAATAAACCCATCGTATTTTTCACTATCAAAATCTATTTCTGTAAAACATAATATAGCAATTTAGAAATGAGGTGTGGATCTTTAAATCTCTATTATTTCTTAAATAAATATGCCATGTGATTAATTACGAAATCTTGATAACTATTGGATATATTTTAGATGCTGATATGTTGAATCAAACAGCTCCGTTCGCACCTTTATATTCGATCACAGGGGTTCGAAAATTGGAAACTAAAAGTATTTAATTAGCGCGTTATCTGCGTTTGGAATTCACCTAAGTTAAACAATCAGGTACCAGAAGATGTAGGCATATTATTTAACTGGTTTTGATTTGGTCTATATTATGATGTAGCCTAGAACAAGTGCTGTAGATTGATAATATCGTTTGCAATAAGATGCGTACTGTTTGGAGTGGTCGTGTACATGTCGATACTTTACGATACGAGTAAGACCAGAAAAAACCTTCTTCCAACAGTTCCATAGTGGCTCTTGAGGACGTGGATAACGTTGGATAAATGCATTGATACATTGAGTAAGCAACCATGATAAGCAATTAATCTCTAGCTATAAACTTGATAACATGGTCCGTGTGTTATAAGTGGCTAGGATGGTTTGCTTTGATGTTCTCCCTCAAGACTCACATCGAAGATCGCTTGATGTATTCCATGCCGAAGTGTCCCAGTTGCAACAAATCTATCGTGGACTGTCATCGATGTCATCTCCAGACATGGCGAATGACTTAGGGCATCAGAATTGCCATGATCCACTGTTTTCCGGTACTCAGAGGTGTAATCAAACGATTCAGCAACTGGACCAACCGAGCTAGTCTGTTACTGTTAACTGCGAGAAGAGGTCTCCCCTTCTTCGGACTTAACAGTTATGTCAATGGCTTGTGATCAGCCACTGGTATGAACTGACGTACGTCGAGATACTGGTAAAACAAGGCTTCCTTGTGGATCTGGATGTTCTATCTGGTTATCGATAAAACAAGACTGCTCCAAATCCAACATTGGACGCATCTCAAGACACTCCCATGGTCTTGCCAGGATCGAAGTTTACTAGAAATTTATCGGTGGAGAGTACATTTTTTTTTTAATTTTCAAATGCTTCCTGGCAGGATTCCCATCACAAAAATTTTCGAATGCCTTGCGCCTTTCTAGGACTGCTTCTTTTTTTGCACACAGTTTCCAAATGTCTCTTCTGGTAGCAGAAGTGGCACTTGGCTCTTTGTAAGGGCTGTCTGTTACATCGTGAGCATTTCACTTTAACTGGTCTGGAAAAAAAACTGCTAATCTTTGTTTCGTGGACCTTTGTTCTTCTTCTGCTGTACCTTCTTGATCGGCTTAGTTTTGGAACCGTATACAATTTCTTAAGCAAGCCTCTCCGGTCTTTGGTCTCTGAGGCAAAGGTGACAGCACATAAAAATCAGTTCTGTATCTTTTGAATAAAGACTTCAAGAACGAATCTCTGTCTTGATTGAGAGAAAGCCACGTTCAGATATTCACACCTTGACGGATGGTTACTGCATATCGTCCCGAAACAAAAACGAACGTAGTTTACGACCATAATGAATCTCTACTTACAATTAATAAATCGAAATTTCAAGCTTGAAGTCAAATTTTCAGTCTTAGAAATGCATTTGGGTTTGATTTGAAGGCTTTGTTGAAATATTATGGACTTATATTATTCGATTTATTAAAAGATAGAATTAAGTTTGTGTATGTTATTTCCATGAACAGTCGTATGCGCCATGTCCTTTACCTTAACATAGATATTTTGGGGGTGTTGCCTTTTTAAGAAGATTTACCTTCAACTCACAGATCTTCGTGACATATTTTCTACATTCATAATATTGTACTAGTTGCAAGGTTAAAAAATGATGACATTTTCTGACCCATTTCTACATCACAAACATATCACTAGTTTTGCAATGTTAAAGGAAAAGATTCACCTTACGTTTCACCAATTGTACCTTAATCTCAGAGATATGATCTTATTATAGTTTGTAGCTAATCAGTGATAGTGTTCACAGCTCTTTTTTTGTCGCGAATTATCCGCGTTTGAAAGTGACGAAAATGACGACTCGTTTTTTCCTGTAAATCCGCTCCAATATGGAGGGGGGAGGGGGAATTGAAAAGTATCCGGGGGGAATTTGAAAGGAAGGGGGAAATGGGGGAATATAGAAGGAAGGAGGAATTGGGGAATGACTGAAAATGGGGAATACACATCGAACTATAAGCATCGAGAGATGTTGGTGATTGATAACCAAGGAACTTTGTTTGAAATATTTTTTTGTGCTTTCGTATTGTGTTTTCAGGCGCGGATCAAGCTTATCCGAAATAAGGGGGAGCCTCCATTTAAGGAGATGGCTGCCTGGAATGGTCTCTCCCTGGGAGAAGAACGCTTCCGTGACTCTCCTCCTCTTTGACCCTGTGGGGATCCCCTTTCGCGGTCACATAACTACCCAAAGTTGGGTGGAAAGTTACGACAGATATTGCCAAGGGGGGAATCTCATAAAAAAAAAAGTTGAGGAGCACTGCTATAGGAAAAGACCTTTAAGGTAAATATGGAATTACATGTATGCGATTTTCATGCAGTTATAGTACTTCTGTAGACTATTAATTAACATATATTCAAGACCCAAATGAACTCCGAAATCCTGCGAATTATGGCCTTTAATTTCAAAACTTTTAATATTTTCTTGAAATAAATGTCAGAAAATAAAACTAACATGTTAAACATTACCCGGAATCGATTATTAAATCATGTGGTTTTACGCTTAGCACACACATCACTTTTATTTTATCATCGATTCTGACTGAGGACAGATTACTGCCAATTTACCAAGCGAAGTCTACTATATTATATATTGTATTATTATACTGCCGTTATTAATACATTCAATACCTGATATAGCCTCAGAAACTTAAGGCCTGTCATTTGCTATGGGCTTGGGAGCAGTAGGTTAAATATTTTTCAGGCCACCTTGACCCGGTCCTATACTACAATAGTTGTACTATAGTGTAAGTTTTGAAACGAGGCCAGATGCGCACAAGTTTTGACAAAATGTCAAAATTATTGCATTGTAGTAATTTTGAAGAAAAAAAAACTCGTTTATTTGTAAAAAAAACATCAAATATGACATTATTATGATAGTTAAATTCAAAATTGTGACAAATGTTGCAAAATTTAGCCACGGGTGCATTTCTAAATATTTGCATTCAATTAATTTAATGCGTGAATTTGAAAGTTTTACATGGCAATCTTAGAAATACGTCGTATTTAATCAAAATTCTTATATATTTTGACAATAATATTTATTTTGTTCACATTACACAGCTCATTTGCATATCATCTGGAAGTGGTTTGTGCATATAAAATCTTGACGCAATTTGCTGGGGCATTTTATTTTTCTTGAGTATATATCATAATATATCATAGTTTATCAAAAGACATTGGATTATTTTTTAACGTTATAGACTATTTCTACGTTAATTCAAACATGAAGATTTCCATTTTAGTTACATTTTTCTTTACTGTTGTTTACGAAGCTGCTTCGGGTAAGTGGAATACCGCGTTATTTATTTATTATTCAGTTTGTAGCAATTAGACACTCCAACTAATAAGAATTTATGCAAAATACTTGGAATTATAGAAAGCCTCTACATATCTGAATTATACTATTTTGTAACAGTTCATCACCAACAAAAATAGTTCACTGTAACGTCAAAGAGATCTGCTTCCATAAAGTTTCAAATCTATCGTCTTATAAAACTTCTCTAAATTATATTCCTATAAAGTAGACATGTCTAGATAAAGTGTACTACAAAAATCTGTAAGGCCCTACGTCCAGGTTATCATCTGGGCTTGTAAGGCCCTCGGACGCAAGTTCGGGACATTCCACGGTGATCAGATTTAAGTGCAAGAGTATTAAAACGTTCGAAAGGTATATAATTTTGTGTTTAATTAAACACATTAAACTGCGTTTGTCAGACACTCGGTATGCGGAACAAAAAAAACATCTGATTGCACGATTAGCACGCGGTATGCGGTTTGCGGAAAGCGGGTGGGGGGGGGATCGTTGGAAAGTGGAAAGCCCGATCACTAGATGTAGCGAATTTCCCGATATCCGCTGCTGTACAAAGCCACGTAAAGTACTGCATAAACGGTTTCCCTAGGATTTCCCAAAATCTTCTGCTTTATTAAGTTGTATTGACGACCAACGTTCCGAGAGGAAAGTCTGTGCAGATACCAAAGAAGTTGGACTCGTCAGGGAACACTATTTTTGATATAAACGATGCCAGTAAAGATGATCACATAGATCCGTGATGTGAACAATGTGTGGAAAAGCATACCTCAAGATTGGGCATTGAAGGAATTGATATTGAGCTTAAATTATTACTTCCTGGAAAATGTTTCGATTTTTTTATATGATTTTATGATTTGATGATTGCAACGGCTCCCTAACCAGGTTCTCATATGTTTCCTTTCCTTTGTAATAAAATATACTCCCATGGCAATGAAGCCATTCTGCTGGATTAGGATGCACCAGCGCCATGTCTAGAGAAACAGCAATGATTCCGCTTAGGGTAAATGGACCTCGCGGTATTTTTTTTTTTTACCTTATTCCGTTTACCGCATTCCGTTTCCGCGTTCCGTGTGCCGCATACCGCGAGTTTGGAAACGTAGCATTAGACTGGGCCATAGCCAATATCGTCTATTTATTCTTCTGGAACATGGATTACTTTGGCTCGTGGCTTTAAAAAGCTATCTTCTTCGTAGGTATTGTGTCTAATAATCCACATCGCAGACGTTAAGTAAGGAGTGATTTGCTCCTATTGTTTATCATCGTCTATGTTCAAGATACATAGCCTTACAAATAGTCTCATTGGTTCATAAACGGACAAGGTCTTAAAGGCGAGACTTGCGCCTTATTTAATTATTATGTATTTAAAAAAAACAAATGAGCTATTTAAAACCCTTTGCCTCGGAAAATGCACCAGGATTAATCAGGATCCTTTCCCTATCGAAAACCATTCAAGTTTCTATCATCGTCTATGTTCAAGATACATAGCCTTACAAATAGTGTCATTGGTTCATAAACGGACAAGGTCTTAAAGGCGAGACTTGCGCCTTATTTAATTATTATGTATTTAAAAAAAACAAATGAGCTATTTAAAACCCTTTGCCTCGGAAAATGCACCAGGATTAATCAGGATCCTTTCCCTATCGAAAACCATTCAAGTTTCTAAGATATCAACTTAAATAAAAAAGCTCAGTTGCGTTTCAAAAATTAGTATTTATACTAAAAGATCAATTCAACATGTATTCAACGTACTTTTCAGAACCATTATGTCATCAAATGGGAGGTAACTGCATTTCATACTATGATGTCTGTTGGACAGGAAAATACAGCTATGGGAATCATTTATGTACGAGATATGGTGAACCACCAGTATGTTGCTTCTATGGTAAGATTTTATTAAAGGGATAATAACCGCTAGAATACACTCACAGAGTCCATGATGACTTTCTCTTATGAGACAATAGCATGAAATCATTGGTATATAAAGCACAAAAACAAAACTAGCATTTAATTTAGTTAATGACTTCCCAATATCGTACCGCTGCAATTTTTCTGTTTTTAGCAATAAATTGTTAAATTAGCCGCCATTTTGAAATGTGTAAAATCATTCACGCAACCATTCCCGAGAAGAGTTACTATTAGTGGAATGACTACATGCTTTTGATGCATAAATCATGTTGAAGATCGAATTTTTCATATAAAATTATACTAATATTCAATTTAATCAATAAGTTTCAAGTTTTAATTCAACTATTTAGGCCTATTATGATAACTTATATTTCGTTTTTTGGTACGGTTATCGATGTGTCCAAATTTGAACGCATGACCTGATTTGACAGCCAATCAAATCAAAGATGACCAAAAAATGGCAGATATGATTTTATATTTTCGACCTCCTTGTTTTCGATAACTGAACGTATTAGGTGTTGACCTTAATGGGCCTTAATGTGGATATGTTCTTTTTGTATCTTTTTGCTGTTGGGCGCTTTTGGGCATTTTACACTTACCGGGATGTTGAGTTTGGTGAAGCGTTGATTACCCAGAGGCGCTTTTTCTCAAACAGAACCGATTCATCGCTTGCTCACTTAAAAAAAACGAATATAATTTTATTGTCGCTTTTTGAAAATTGATAAAGTGTGGATTCATACTTATTTAACCAATAGTTCCTATTAAACACAGCCGTAAGATGATGAGTGTATTGTAAGGTCTACTATACCTTTTATATAGCTTCGTGTAAGTACGATCGTAGAAACTTCGTCCATACAATGTGGTTTTTTTTTTCTGTTGCAGAAGAACTGAGCGTCGATTTTTATTCTTGATACATTACCTGCTAAATTTCATTCGACCATATCGTTTTAGATTCCTTTCATTTTCTCTATTCTAGATTATTGGGATAATGACTGTATAAAAAGAGGTGGTACTTGCTTCGATATAAGATTTTCGTCATGTACAAATGGTCGATTGGTCAATGATGGCTGTGGTGGAGAGTACTCATATTGCTGTATTGCGAATTATTATAGGCTCAACCCGTACACCCGTCGACCATCTTACAATAGGCGATATTATAACCCACAGGGTAAATCATATCCTTACAGACAAGCTCATTCATACCATCGACTTTCTTCATATAACCCCAACCCATATAGTCAAGCACCCGTCTCTTTATCTAGCTATACTGGTTGATGTAAATGGTTCTAGCAGACTGTTTTCGGAAATATATTTTTAGAATTTAAAAAAAAAGAAGAATCTCTTAATAAATTCATTAAAAGCTTCTAATTTTAGAAGAATATGAACAGATCATAGAATATTTGAGAAATACTAGAAATATTCGAAAATTCTAAGACCATTTCAGAAATTCTAGGACCATTTCAGAAATTCTAGGATTATTTGAGGAATACTGGTATTTTTTTCAGAAATACTATGAATATTAAGAAGTTCTAGAAATATTTGCAATATTTTAGAATACTAGGAATAATTCAGATATTTCAGGAACATTTTAGAAATTTTAGAAATATTTGAAAAAGTCAAGGAACATTTCAGAAATCCTAGGAATATTTCAGAAATTTGAGGAACATAACAGATATTCTAGAAATATTTCAGAAATTCTAGTAATATTTCAGAAATTCGAAAAATAATATCTAGGAAAGTCCAACTTTTTTCAAAAAGGAGTAAATATGACTCTTGTTTTCTTCTTTGTCTTATTTACACAAATGACCTGGCAGTTATAATTCCAGTCATTCTAAGAATATTTCAGAATTTTTCAAGAATATTTCAGAAATTTCAAGAACTTTTCTAAGAATATTTCAGAAATTCTATGAATATATAAGAAATTCTATGAATATATAAAAAATTCTATGAATACATAAGAAATTCTATAGATATATAAGAATTTTATGAATATTTTAAAAATTCTATCAATATATAAGAAATTCAATAAATATTTTAGAAATTCTATGAATATTTAAGAAATTCTATGAATATTTTAAAAATTCTACGAATATTTAAGAAATTCTATGAATATTTGAGAAATTCTAAGAATATTTTTAAATTCTAAGAATATTTAAGAAATTCTATGAATATTTAAGAAGTTTTATGAATATTTAAGAAATTCTATGAATATTTTAGAAATTCTATGAATATTTTAGAAATTTTTGGAATATTGACAATATTATATTTCAGAAATTCTGGGAATAATTCTAAAATTATATTACAGCAATTCTAAGAATATTAAGCGTTGCTTTTTCATGACTACACAATTGATCTGGCGAAGAGGGTCATGTAAGTTATGACATAATTTCTTTTAACAATCAATTTTAATAATAAAAAGAAACCTCATAGGCAGGAATTTCTGGTCATAGATTAATAACAGCTACAAATTATGAGAAGATTCTAAAAATATTTTATTTTGTTTGAGAAATACTCAATTTAAGAATTATTTGATAAATTCCAAGAAAAACAAAAAATAAATTATAATTAGAAATGTATTAAAAGGAATTGAATGTGGAATGTGGATTAGCGTTGCTTTGTGTTAACTACAAAAATGGGCTGACGATGCGGAAATTCCAGGAATTCTAAAACATTTGAGAAATTTTAAAAACTTTTCTAAGAATATTTCAGGAATTCTAAGAATATTTCTAAGAATATTTAAGAAATTCCAAGAACATATCAGAAATTCTAACTTATACAATATTTTATATGGAAAAAAAGCGTCACCATGTCATGATTACACAAATAAAGTGTCAATAAATGACATATTTCCCTTAAATAATCAATTTTAAAAATATTTTACATAGTAATGTTTTGTTTTATTGTCATGCTACGATGCTAATTATATTATTATACTTTTAAACCAATTATAAAATGTTATATCGTTCATATTTGAAATCCAGTCATTATTTTGTATATATTTATATAAAGAAAGCAATGCATGTTGTTCTTTGAATGATCAGGTGAAAGGATGGGTGAGTATGGCTGATGTTTTATGTTTGGTGTTAAAATAAACAGCCCAAAAAAGGGATACACTGAAGGCATGGATCTCCCGAATATCATCTTATAAAAGTCAACGTCAAAGGGACTTCAATGGGAATCAAACATTTACTTAGTTATAAATATAGATCAAGAGTAAATATACACTATACAAGGATTTTTCAAGCATTTGATATCTTTTTTTTAAACATAATATTGAAAATTTTAATGAGGAAGTACATGTGTTACATTACGAGTTCGTGAGATCTTGGGCACAAAGTGGAATAAATGTCATTCACAACAAGAAAGCATCATTCAGATCTGTTTTTTAATCAATTTGTTATATTTCCTCCAAAACGAAGGTGAAAGAAAGAGGGATAGCTTCGATTTCATTTGCCTTTGAAATTTATTGGTATGGGAGAAGAAACCATTAGTTTTGTAACAAAAACTTATTACAGAAAATGAACTCATAGGGTTGTACTTATAATTTCACTGCTCTATCAAGCCATTTCGAAGTGAGAAACAGAAAATGAACTAGCACTATAGAGTATATTAGCCGCCTCAATGGATTAACCATAAGTATCCCATCAATATAATGAATTCCAACTGTTTAACAAAATGACAAGAGGTATCTCCAGAGAAATTGAATACTAATAATGAATATGGAACTAATGATCTTACTATGTATTTTATTCACATGAATCTATCAGAGGTTAGATAGCTGATTAGTGTGATGTTATAGCAATCCCTTGTTTCATTTTAACACAATAATATATACTCTATAGTACATATACATATTTCATTTTATAACATGAGTACACATTACAAACCAACAAACTAAACAAACACAAAGATATAACACCCAAAATATACGTAATTGCATTCATTATTCATGTACAATAAAGGCATTTTTACATTAGCAGTAGCGTACTCTTTTTGCCATTTCCAACGATGCCTTTTCTCAGTCATTTCCTGGAAGAAATTAAAATGATTGATGATGAAAGTATATGTTTTTATCGCAAGAACTACAAATACATATCACTAGAATCAACAGAACGAGTCTGACCTACTTACTAGAATCAGGAGAACGCGTCTGATCTTATTACTAGAATCAGGAGAACGCGTCTGATCTAATTGCTAGAATCAGGAGAACGCGTTTGATCTAATCACTAGAATCAACAAAACGCGTCTGACCTAGTTACTAGAACCAGGAGAACGTGTCTGATCTAATCACTAGAATAAACAAAACGCGTCTGACCTAGTTACTAGAACCAGGAGAACGTGTCTGATCTAATTATTAATCAGCAGAACGCGTCTGACCTAGATACTAAAATCAGCAGAACGCGTCTGATCTAATTACTAGAATCAGGAGAACGCGTCTGACCTTGTTACTAGAACCAGGAGAACGTGTCTGATCTAATTACTAGAATCAGCAGAACGCGTCTGACCTAGTAACTAGAATCAGGACAGGAGGATAACTAGGAGACATTTTGAAGGCGTGACCATACCGAACTACTGTTCTATATCGGAAAACATCATGACTCATGACGTCATTCGACTGATTTTGTCTAATAATGGAGTCCAATTATGCTCGGGTCTGATATTTCTATGACGTAAGAAGGATGCAATAGTTTCGGATGAATTCAAATTCTGCTTTCTCTAACCTCTATTCAAAGAGGTATTTCATCAATAACCCGCGTGGACATCGATACAATTAAAATGGGATATATTATGTAGTAATGTTAGCATATGTCTCTGGCCACTCCCATTCATAAATGTTTACAATTATAATAATGGCATGATAAATGAGTTATTTAAAGTGGCAATTTACATAGTTAAAACTGACTGCTAAGAATATTTCTAAGAATATTTTAAAAAATTCCAAGAAAATATCAGAAATTCTAACTTATACAATATTTTATATGGAAAAAAAGCGTCACCATGTCATGATTACACAAATAAAGTGTCAATAAATGATATATTTCCCTTAAATAATCAATTTTAAAAATATTTTACATAGTAATGTTTTGTTTTATTGTCATGCTACGATGCTAATTATATTATTATACTTTTAAACCAATTATAAAATGTTATATCGTTCATATTTGAAATCCCGTCATTATTTTGTATATATTTATATAAAGAAAGCAATGCATGTTGTTCTTTGAATGATCAGGTGAAAGGATGGGTGAGTATGGCTGATGTTTTATGTTTGGTGTTAAAATAAACAGCCCAAAAAAGGGATACACTGAAGGCATGGATCTCCCGAATATCATCTTATAAAAGTCAACGTCAAAGGGACTTCAATGGGAATCAAACATTTACTTAGTTATAAATATAGATCAAGAGTAAATATACACTATACAAGGATTTTTCAAGCATTTAAAATCTTTTTTTTTAAACATAATATTGAAAATTTTAATGAGGAAGTACATGTGTTACATTACGAGTTCGTGAGATCTTGGGCACAAAGTGGAATAAATGTCATTCA